>VMBQ01009980.1:0-28575 GCA_007657795.1 Dreissena rostriformis | reverse complement strand
ATGTTAAAGAAATATGTACACAACATGTATTTTTAGCTCGGCTGTTTTCGAAAAAAAAAACGAGGTATTGTCATAGCCCTCTTGTCTTCCGCGTCGTCGTGGTCGTGGTCATCGTCGTCCGAAAACTTTCACATTGGCCATAACTTTTGCAATATTGAAGATAGCAACTTGATATTTGGCATACATATGTATCTAATGGAGCTGCACATTTTGAGTGGTGAAAGGTCAAGGTCATCCTTCAAGGTCAAAGGTCAATTTTTTTATTTATTTTTTGCGGTTTTTCATGTCTATCTCATCGATCTGCACATTTTGAGTGGTGAAAAGGTCAGGGTCAATGATGACCTTCAAGGTCAAATGTCAAAAAAACTAAATCCAAACACCCACAGTCGAGTGTTGGCATCCGCTCGACATTGCTCTTGTTTAATTCTACTCTCTGATTATATTGAAAATGTAATCAAAGGTGTTTTTGGTGTGTTTTTTGTGCTTGCTAGCTCCAATGTTATGGGGCCAAATTCCATCAAGCAACTCATTCATTTGTTTTTCTTTGATTTGCTTTACTATAAATGCTTAATTAGATAAATTAATATCAATCTTGATTCGATAAATAAAAGGGAAATTATTTGCCTCTTACTTAATCACTTTTGTAAATAACTATTCATCTTTTTTCAAAATAAAGCGAATGGGGCCCAATTTTAGCGCCAAATTGGCCCTTTAAAAAAATCACTGAGTTGGGAACATGATAACTTGATTACCAGACACAATTTTCTGCAGGATACCAGCTGCTAATATTCTGCCATTCGGTATGCGTGACAATTTCTGGGAAATGGGCGAGACGGGGCCCTGTGGACCCTGCACAGAAATCCACTTCGACCACACAGGGGCAGGTAACTCTGCCCACCTGGTGAACACCGGTTCACCGCAGGTGATTGAGATATGGAACCTCGTGTTCATGCAGTTTAACAGGTAACTGCCTTTAAGCGTCTTCTTTTGTGGTTTAATCCTATTGGTACAAAACTTGTTGCACTTGATTTCTTTCTGTTAGTCTGTAATTACCAGTCTTTGTTTGAAATGTATTAAGGACTTATCGACTGGCACATCCACGTTGGTATACAAAATATTTGCCTCTAATTCAGGTTATATTATTGATTAAATTTCAACATGATAATTGATAAACATTTCAGCTTTGTTTAGTATTCCTTGTTTAGTATTCCTCTTTTTATGTCAATGCTTTTGATGTGCTCTGCTGCCCCACCTCAAAAAAGAAAAAAAAAGAAAGACAAAAAAAACACACACAAAGAAATATTTGGGAATTTTTAGTTCAGATATGCATATTTGACATTGAGAGCAAAAGAAAATGTGTTAATTTCAACTTCAGAGAGGTTGTCATGTAATTTTAAAAATATGCAAAATATGCTACTGAACAAAAATTTATTTGCTTGCTACAGATGAGTCCAAGCCATTGTACAAACATAAAATATGAATTTGAACATACCATAATTTTCTTGAAATTCTACAAAATTCTATTGATCAACAAACTGAGGCCGTCAGACAACTCTAATAAAACAGCACAAGGTCTATTTTTCCGGGATATCTGCCCTCATTGCTGCTTAAATATTCAGGTAATGTACTCATTTGCTGTTGACTGGTCAGGAAATTGGAATTTTGGCAAGGATTTGGTACAAGTTTACCAGACGGTGTGGCCAGTAAAATGATTTTCTCCTATAAAAGGCGCAAACTGGTATTAGCCATTGAAATGTTAAACACCTACACCAGTTTCACATTAAGTCCTTAACCCTTTACCACTCAGATATGCACTTTGACCCTCATAAAATCAAATTAAATTTAAGACTTTTCTTACTCGATTCAAGTTTTAAAGGCTTCATTTCCAATCCTCAGATACTGATGAGCAGCAAACAGCATAAAACATGAACAGACTGTGAGTTACTCGCAGGCTGTTCTGGTTTAATGCTGGTTGCATTTAGCCATTTTCACTTTGGGTGGGAAAGGGTTGATACATACGTGTGTGTGTATGTCAGAGTTTATTAACAGGTTATCGCCGAGTCTTCATGACTACCTTATGTGCTGACCTGCCCTTGTGAACTTTCAGGGGAAAATATTTAATTTTGAGCCATAGAAGGTCAAATTTAACCCGCCTGCCCAGGTAATCGTCAAATGAATAATTTTGATCCAAATAGACCAGTGCACGATGGCCAATTAGACCTTAATGTGTACTGGTAGAGAAAGGTTAACATACATTCCTGATTGCAGGTTGAGCTCAACCCAGCTGGTCCCCCTACCCAGCTGCCATGTGGACACAGGAATGGGGCTGGAGAGACTGTGTGCAGTGTTGCAGGGAACCAGGTCAAACTATAACACAGACATCTTCTGGCCAATTTTTCACGCCATGCACAAGGTGGGTACCAGTTATCAGTCTTGAACATCAGCGTGGCGATTTGTTTCAAATGTAATTTTGTGTGGGGGTTAAGCTCCCATTTAGAATTAACCCTTTCAGTGCTGGAACCGAATTTTGAAGGTCTTTGCAAACAGTTTGGATCCAGATGAGACGCCACAGAACGTGGCGTCTCATCAGGATCCAAACTGTTTGCTATTCTGATAGTATTCTTTGAAAAAAAAATGACGAAAATTCTAATTTGAGAAATTCAGCAGACTACATTTTAGCAGACGACAAATTTCCCAGCATGCAAAGGGTTAACCTTTTACCACTCAGAAACGCACTTTGACCTGTTTGTAGTCCTTTAGAAAATCAAATAAAACCTTACTGGATTCAAGTTTCAGAGGCTTCATTTCCAACCCTAAGGTACTGATGAGCAGCAGACAGCATAAAACCTGAAAAGGCTGTTAGTAACTTGCCGGCTGTTCTGGTTGTATGCTGGTTGCATATAGCCATTTTTACTTTGCTTCTGAGCAGAGGAAGGTTAAGCAATGCAAATTTATGTACATGGACAGGTAACGCCCAAAATCTTAATATACTTCACAAGGGAGGTTTCAAAGTGGATATATTGGGCAGTGTGTTAATCGGTTTGTCAGTCTGTCCTTAAAATATGTTATAACTTTTAGCAGACTTGTACATGCACTTAAGTACTTTGCATAAAAGTAAATGCCGAGTATTTCTAAAGTTTGTTAGACTAGACACCTTATAATATAGATAAATTTGCTATATTCATGACCATTTTGTAGAAATACCACTTTTATTTAATTGTCCAAATCCTGCAGGAGACAGGTTTGCCGGTGTATGGTGACAAAACAGGTACAGATGATGTCAAAGGCGTCGACACAGGCTACCGTATCCTGGCCGACCACACTCGTATGGCCGCCGTGTGCATTGCAGACGGGCTGTTACCCGGGAGACAGGGTCTCGAGTATGTTTGCTATTCATTAAAGCTTCACAAGATTTACCTGGCACTCGTTTTTCCATTAGCATAAATTATAGGCTCCGATTGTTTTTTATAATTTGGTTTGTTCATAACTGTATAACCATACCCTTCATTTTTATTTTGGTGTTTTTTCTTTAAGAATTGAAGATTGCTGATAATAAAAAATCTTTTTAGTCTTCAATTTCAATTCTTACAACAAAATATTTTCTCGCAAGCAAAGACTAATCTGGTATTAATTCATTATAAATTGTTTTCTTGCAAGAAAAAACTAAATCTTGTAATTAAGAATCAAACGTTTTCTTGCATATAAAGACTCTGTCTGATAATAAACAGTGTGCGGTTTCCTTGTAGAGAAAGATTATGTCTGCTAATTTACAGAGAATGTTTTTCCTGTAAAAAAGTTAATGTCTGGCTTTAAAAAAATAAATACAAAATGGATATTTAAAAATAATTACAAAATGGCTATTAAAAGATAAATACAAAATGGCTTTTAAAAAATAAATACAAAATGGCTATTAAAAAATAAATACAAAAAATTGTCGACAAAAATTAACAAAGAAGTGTTTTCTTGTAAACAAAGTCAATGGCTGGTAATTAAAAATTAAAGGTTTTCTCGTAGGCAACGATTATGTCTAGTAATAAACAATGAAATGTTATTATTTTAGACAAAGTTCACATCTGGTAGTTGTCTATGAAATATTTTGTTACAGGCAACAACTGTGTCTTGTAATTGTTAATGAAATGTTTTGTTACAACTATAGACTTTGTCTGGTAATTAAAAATGAAATATTTTCCCGTGAGCAAAGATTATGGATGTTATTTAATATGCAATGTTTTCTTGTAGATCGAAAGTACGTTTTGTGATAGACAGGGCCCTACATCAGTGTCATCATGTGTTGAACGTTCGACCAGGCTTGATGGCCAAACTTGTGCGGCCTGTTGTTGAGACTCTGGTAAGGACTGCACTGGTATTGCTGCCATCATCATACTGTTAACCCTTTGAGCGCTGGAACCGGATTATGAAGGCCTTTGCAAACAGTTTGGATCCAGATGAGACGCCACAGAACGTGGCGTCTCATCAGGATCNCTTACCGGTACTTGTCAATCAAAGTACTTTTTTGCATACAACATTGTTTGCATCCTGTGTTTTGAAACACCTGTTGAAAAACGGACCATATTATGGGAACACATGCGGCATGCAGATGACAACCTGCGTCCAGGAGAACGATGTCTAATTTCAACAGTTTAACTCTTTCAGTGCTGGAAGCGGATTTTGAAGGCCTTTGCAAACAGTTTGGATCCAGATGAGACGCCACAGAATGTGCCGTCTCATCAGGATCCAAACTGTTTGCTATTCTGATAGTATTCTTTGGAAAAAAATCGAAGAAAAGGCTAATTTTAGAAATTTAGCAGACAACATTTTAGCAGACGACAAATTTCCCAGCATGCAAAGGGTTAAATGGGATCATCATGACACTTGATGGTTATGATAGGGGCATATATCCCACGTTTGATAACCAGCCTGAAGCACTTTTGAATAAAGGCCCTTGAATTAATAACCAGATTTTCCAAATTAATGTTGTCTGCTCTCTAATGTAAATAGGAGATAAGCTGTCGGGCTTATTGTTAGCATGGAGGCTGAAGGCATTATTGTCCACTTGTTGGATTTTATCATTAAAAAATCATGGACTCATAATAAAGTACCCTTTAAAAGGAATTTTATTGCATATAAATGATCAAATTGATTAAAATGCTATACACACAAATTAAATAATAATCCTTCATTTGGACAGGTATGTATTATGGCGCAAGAGGAGAGTATTCTTATACAGACTGAATAACCCTTTGCAAGCTGGGAAATTTGTCGTCTGCTAAAATGTCGTCTGCTGAATTTCTAAAATTAGCATTTTCTTTGATTTTTTTTCAAAGAATACTATCAGAATAGCAAACAGTTTGGATCCTGATGAGACGCCACGTTTTGTGGCGTCTCATCTGGATCCAAACTGTTTTCAAAGGCCTTCAAAATTCGGTTCCCGCACTGAAAGTGATATCAGTCAAGGATATGAAACATACACATGTCAATTTCCTTTATGCAGTTTGGGTATTGTTGCTTGCAAAGCTTGACGTAGTGTTTTAAATAAGAACTTTTCTGTGCTATTTTTAGTGTAGTATGTATGTATGGTATCATGGAAAACTGAGCTATGTCATGGAAAAATTCATGGAAGTACAAAATAATATGCATTGACATTAATGATATTTGGGCTATAAAGAAGGGTCATAGGTTTACAGCTGTTATATTTTTCAATAACACTATCAAAAGAATCTTTAAATGTTATTATCAGTACTATTTTGAACACCTTTGTGGTTAAATGTATTTGTAATTATGCTACCATATGAGTCACATTCTGAGAAAACTGGGCATAATGCATGTGCAAAAAGTGTCGTCCCAGATTAGCCTGTGCAGTCCGCACAGGCTTATCAGGGACGACACTTTCCGCCTAAACTGGATTTTCGCTAAGAAGAGACATCATTTAAACAAAAAATTCTGTAAAAGCAGAAATTGTTGTCCCTGATTAGCCTGTGCAAACTGCACAGGCTAATCTGGGATGACAGTTTATGCACAAGCATTATGCCCAGTTTTCTCAGAACACGACATATATCAGTTATGGGATTGAACATACCTGCTTTAAGGAAAATTACAATTCCCATATTGTATAGGTGATAAACACAACAGAAACACTGCTTATTGTATGTGCCTTATCTTTGGTAAAAAGATAACAAGGTAAATGTTTTAAGTATACAAAAAAAAAGAATCAATAAGTTATGATATGAATTTAGATTTCCCACTGTCTACACCTTTTAACCACTTCAACGCAGTGCGATTATAGGTTGTGTGTAACCTTGTACCCAAGTGAAAGTTTATGTATTTACTTCTGTTTTTAAGGGCTCATTGTTATTAAATTGTAGAAGTGTGTACAGAAATGACAAAAAGATACCATAATAATATTAAAGATGGTGACCTTTTCAAAGTGGACTGAGGCTAAAAGCTCTGACATGATTACAGACTTTGATGTTGTACATGTATGATAACATGCAACTCATGTGATTTGATTATGGGTCTGATACTGATACTGTCACATGAGGTCAAGTACTGATAGCTCAAATGTTAATCTTGAAACAGGACAGTCCGAAATAATATATGAGTTGATATTAGCTACCTACTGCAGGGGTGTAATTTAAGGAATAAAAATGTACAGATTTCTATTGAACACTTATAATAAGGTATTCAATACAGCTTCGTTTTCTGAATCAACGGTTGAAAAAGGCTCTGATTCAGTAACAGACTTTTGTTGTTCGCCGTGTCAAGAGACCAATACTGACCAGTTGGCCGATTTTTACTGCGATAACTGTCTAAAATTTTACTGTGCAAAATGTATAAATCTGCATGGTCAGTTGTTTGGGAAACACGTGACGTACGGAAGGGGAGACACAAGTAAGTGGCCAGTGTCCAAGGAAGTGGAGGATTTTCTTCAGAAATGTGACCTTCATGAAGACAAACGTCTAGACATGTTTTGTGGTGACCACAGTCAGCTGTGCTGCACTAATTGTGCTTTCCTCAATCACAGGTAATTAAGACTTGTATTTGCTTTCAAATGTGTTTGTTGTCATTAAAAGACCATTCAATAAAGCATTATTCAGATCAATCATTTATTACAAATTAAAATTGATTTGTTGAGAATGTTAATAATTTGAATAAAATTGCAATAGTTACTAATAATAATTATGTGTCTATTAAAAAATAGAAATAGAGGTATCAGTATATGTGAATAAGTTCCATATCTAAGACAATTACTTTTAAAAGAGCATTTTGAAAACAGGAATAATATGATAAGAAATTCAGACATATTTTTAGATTATTGAAACCACATTCAAATATGTATGTACTGTTAAATCCTTTCAGAATATGTCATAAAGTAACACCAATATCCGAGTTGGTAAAAGGACCCATGCCAGATTTGCAGCAACTATCAAGTGAGATTCAAAGTCTTCTTGTAGAACTCAAGAAACTTGAGAATAACTGGGACACCAACATGCAGTCCTTCCAGGTTTCGTACAACAAACAATTACATGAAATACGTCAAACACGCCAGAAAATAAATACAATTTTAGACGAGATTGAAAAGACCACCATGAAAGAGCTAGATGATAAGATGACAAGTCTGAAAGCTTCTATAATGACTGATGTGAACAAATGCAGCAAGCTTAAAAATGATCTGAAACAACTCAGTGACGCAATACATGAAATTGTTGATAAGGGCAAAGCAGAACTGTCATTTATTGCAAGTAAGAAATGTTTGGAAAAAATTAAGCTGTCTGAAACTTATATGAAGAAGAACTCAGTTCAGGAAGAAAGTTCTCTGACATTCAAGGCAGACAGTGATGTTCAAAAATACTTGTCTAAACTGTCAAGTCTAGGGAAGATCGTTCTCATTACCAAGACATTTTCCTCTGAAGATGACTCAGACAAGGTATTCACTGTGCAACGGGAGTCAGTGTATGATATGAGCATACCAAGTGATTCACACAAGCTAACCTTTATTAATGCCATCTGTGTTCTCTCTGATGATCAGATCCTTGTTGCAGATATGATTGTTAAACGAGTTAAGCTTCTCGATCATCAATACCAAGTGGTGGGACATTGTGATTTAACTGCTAATCCAGTAGACATTTGTCAAATCACACCAAATGAAGTAGCTGTTGCTGTGGATGAGGATGAGACACATGAGGTCCAGTTAATCTCTGTCAATGGTAGGCGTAGACGGCTGGTTAAGGGCAAGAAGTTACTGTTTCAACAAAGATGCAATGGTATTGCTCATCATATGCAAGAATTGTATCTCACTTCTGGTACTGCACTTTACAAGTATTCAATGAATGGAGCCCGGTTGAAAAAGTTGTATGAGGATACACCAGGCTATGACACATATTTAGACACGGGTAATAATATTGTGGATATATCCGGATATCATTTAAAATCATAATAAAGGAATATTGAAATGTTATTTATATGCTTTATTCATATTTATATAAAAGTCGATTGTTTATTTGCATCTGCGCATTGCCAATAATTATGTTTTCAAATATTAGACACAATAGTTTTACCACGAGTAAATATAAACTACCCAACAATAATGTCCTTCCTTTGCTAAAATATTTTCTTTACTAATTTCTTTACTGTAAAGGAGTCTTTATTTGTTTTAACTACATTAATTCTTTCTTTTACAGTATTTAAGTGTGCAGTGAGTCCTTCAGGTGACAAGATATTTATCACCAATCATTTCCAGCACAGTGTCCTCACCCTGGCCACAGATGGCTCAGTTCTCCACACCTTCACAGACCCAACCCTTCAACGACCAAGTGGAATACATGTGACAGCTAAGGGAGAGGTGTTGGTTTGTGGATTAGGATCAGGCACTATCCTACAGCTGGATGGTGAATGCAAGAAGAAGCTGACTACTCTTGATACCAGGAAGCATGGAGCTCTTGGCCCATTTTCAGCCGTCTACAATAGGAGCACAGCCTCAATAATTGTGGGACAAAATGATGGCATCAAAATCCTTGTTTTAAACGTAAAATAGTTTAGTTAAAAAAAATCAGTAAAAACATGTTTGAACAAGTACTTTAACTTGAATTCTTGGTATTTAGTGTTATTTTCATCACATAACTCACCTGGATGATTAACTGTGTTGCTAAGTAATTCCAAGTAATGCCAAATCATGGATGATTTATTGTGTTTCCACACAATTAAAAAAACATGCTGTCATCTGTTGAAAGGAAATCAAATGTATTGCTCTTGTTATTATTTTTCATTTGAATTGTATGCAATCAGTGTATTATTGTAATATTGATATATATTATGAAAATGACTATCATATCATTTATGATTTACTTGAGGTGATTTGTGATGCTTTAACCCTTTGAGCGCTGGAACGAATTTTGAAGGCCTTTGCAAACAGTTTGGATCCAGATGAGACGCCACATAACGTGGCGTCTCATCAGGATCCAAACTGTTTGCTATTCGGATAGTATTCTTTGAAAAAAAGTGAAGAAAGTGATGATTTTAGAAATTCAGCAGACAACATTTTAGCAGACGACAAATTTCCCAGCATGCAAAGGGTTAAAAAAATGTACTAATTATGCAAAGTAACATGAACTGCAGGGTGCAAATGAAGAGAGAAGGTTTTCATTTGTATTACATTCTTTAACTGTCACTATGTGTTTTGTTTTAAGAAATATTTAGTAACATAGAGAAACAATTATGTATTGTACACTTTCTTTTCCATCTTTATGTTTAAAAAAAAATGTTGATGAAAAATAGACATGTATCTACTTATGTAATACATGTTATTTGCCTTTTTCTTTCAATATTTTTTGCTGAATAAATTATCTTTGACTAGTTCAAGTTAACATTTACCTTGTTTTCTACTAGGGCTGGCATCAAATACCAGAACCGGTATTCAAATATTTGCATTTGTATTCAATCTGACATTTGACACATGCCCATATGGTCTATAAAATCATTGTATATTGTTGTATTTGGTGAAAAAAACTGTTTTAAAGTAAAGTTAAACTACTTTTTACCAATATTGGGTTTTTAAAAATAAAAAAATGAGAATATTCATATGGCGTTTCATTTATTCAAATGGCAAACATTCAATCAAATATTCGAATATTTTTGCAATCCTTATGATTTACATATCATAATTGTTACAATTGGAGGATTAAAAAACTAGGTCACCGTGTCAGATTAAAAAAAAACACACACTATAGACCACATTTACAATTAAATCTTGATTAAACATGCTTAGAATGTTAATCATTACAATATCAAGGACAAGTCAGAAATCTGGGTCGCGTTCGCCCCAAAAAAAGGTCAGCAGATTAAATCTCAGCAAAAAATTGTTACCGCACTTAATTGAGGCCACATTAATTACTCAATCTTAATTATATTGCTTATATATTACTATTTTGAAACCTTGTTAACTGTACTAGAAGTACTATTTTTTGCCCAACCAACATGAAACTTGGTCAGAAAATTAGTTGAATACTATCTTGGACGAGTATTGAAATGGTTCCGAAGACATTGCAAAAGCTGTTTAGAACAATTCAGTTCCTTTAGGCTCTGGTTAGGGACACAGTTACTTTGGCCATCTTGTATAACAGGATTTTTACAACTTGCTACATACATGCATCGTCCGGGGGTATTTGTCCTTACGTTGAAAAGCTGTGTTTATGGCACTTGATTTCTATGTTGAATACAATTTCAGGGTGAGGCCTATCCTGAGCTGTCATTGCACGAAAACAAGGTAAGGCAATTAGCCCTTTGCATGCTGGGAAATTTGTCAACTGCTAAAATGTTGTCTGCTGAATTTCTAAAATTAGCATTGTCTTTGATTTTTTTTCTAAGACCACTATCAGAATAGCAAACAGTTTGGATCCTGATGAGACGCCACGTTCTGTGGCGTCTCATCTGGATCCAAACTGTTTGCAAAGGCCTTCAAAATCCGGTTCCAGCGCTCAAAGGATTAGACTGAAATAGTTAGTGTAAACCTACAGATACTGAGTTTTAGCTCGATTCAATAAAAAAGCCTTGGTCTCAAACTTGTGTAGAACCGGTACTTTGTGTCTTTGGTTTAGATAGTGAGTTGGGATTCAAACCTGATCTCGCTGTTGCAAGAGGAATATCATATTCATTATTCAATTGTGACTGTGATTGTGTAAGTAGATGTGCTGTTCTAATAATGGTCTGTTTGTTAAAATATCATTAATAATTATACCATTTTTCATAAAAATGAACTTGATTGGATCTCATTATAAGATCAACACAGCCGTATTATATATGGTTATATAAGTCTCGCAGGGGGCTGAAATGGCATTATGAGAAATGAAATAATTTTATGTTAGTCAGTCAGGTTCTTGTGTTCAGTCAAATGCCAGTTACTGTTTTAAAACCATGTGGTTTCATTGGCTGAATTTCCGTTTTAGATCCGAGATGTGTTGTGCGAGGCTGAAGACAGGTATCTGGAACTCTATGAAGACGGGAAATATAACTTCACAAAATTACTGAGAAAGACGCCAGATATAAAGATGTTGGATGGTGGGTACATAAGAGTTCAAAATCTTTTTTTCTGTCAAATTTGATTGCAAATTGCAAATCTAATTATAGAACAAATTACATAAAATTTCATTGTAAATTGCCAATCCCTCAATCTACTTTTTACTAGTCTATAATGCTTGTAAGTTTTGAAAGTAATTAGGCTCACTACTCTTTATGTTTAACATATATTTCTTGGCTTGTTTAGACATATCAGTATTGATGTTAGATGTTAATAAATGTAGGTTGTTTGCAAACGTTAACCGAGAAGTCAAATACAAGTTAGTGAGATAAAGACACTTAGACTTTACAGGGGTCTCCCTCTGCTTTGGGGAATAGTACCTGTACACTCCGGCAGGGGATTTTTGGTGTTGTTGGATTGTTTTGACAAAGCAAATAATGAAAAATAAGAACAGTAATTAAAACAACTACATTTTAATTTAGAAATTAAACAAGAAATAATGTTTGATGTTAATTGTCTTACTCTGCAAGCTGATCTTTAAAAAACATAATTAGAATCATATTCCATAAATTTTGAACTATAATTATCTAAATAAAACTAGATCTACCATTGGTACACAATGTAGTCAGCACTGTTTCCACTAACTAAAATGAGTTTTCCAAAGTTGTGGAGATCTGGACAACAACTATCAAAGCTATCTGACTTCAGAGGAGAAGATACTACCGGTTAAAATACTTTTAGAATCAGATATGGATGCAACTATTATTATCTAAATGAAACTACAATTGGTACATAATGTACTCACCATTGTTTTTACCTACTAAGATGAGTTTTTCCAAAGTTGTGGAGATGGATAACAACTATAAAGGCTCTACTGAGAAAAGTATTCTAGATCTCGATTACAAGTATTAAGGCTTAATTACTTCAGAGGAGCAGATACTGCGCCTGAGGGACGGCTGGTATGGGAGGCCCATGTCCACCCATCTGATAGAGCTGATTGCTGGTCAGTATGGACTCTCAGTGGATCAGGATATCATCCATTCCCTGAAGACCCAGCCTGTAAGTGGGTCAATATGAGCCTTGTCCTGTGAAAACTGGGCTTAATGCATGTGCGTCAAGTGTTGTCTCAGATTAGCCTGTGCAGTCCGCACAGGCAAATCAGGGACAACATTTTCCGGTTTTATGGAAATGTTTGTTGAAAGAAAGTGTGTTCTAAACAAAAATCCAGTTTAGGTGGAAAGTGTCATCCCTTATTAGCCTGTGTGGACTGGACAGGCTAATCTGGGAAGACATTTTATGCACATGCATTAAGTCCAGTTTTCCTAGAACGTGGCTCATATCGATGTCTGGATAGAAATTAGCTGAAGCCATTAAACCCATGGTAGTTATCGCAATAAGTTACATTGCACGATCTGATTCTAGGTTTCATGAAGGGCGGCTTGTAACATGTTCTTGGTCTCAAGTTGTAATGAAAGATTTTGGACATGCATGGTCAAAATGCTTATTTCGATGACTGCCATGACCCCTAAAAGTGTTTTTTACCATTTTTTTTAGAGGTTCCTGTAAGGGTGCATTATAATGCAATGAATTCTTATGAATTAAAGGGACTTGTGTTCACATTCTGGAATTTTTTGGAGTTCGCTTAATTAAAATTGCTTAAAATTAACAAATACAAATTTTTAAACAAAAAAGCTCCAGTATAAAACAAGTAAAGAATTTATCAAAGAAAATAAAGTAAAAAGTTTACCCCACTTGTACTCGAACCGCGGACATTTGGATTATAAAGCGATCAGCTTTACCAATCAGCAATCTGATTTGTTACATAACATCATGGATTGTATACTTTGTGAGCAAAATACAACGAAAACAACAGAACCACTCCAAGCTATTTTATTGTTTTGAATTTTTAACCCTTAATAATTTTATCAATTTCTAATACACACAAGTTACTTTACACTATGATCATCATAACTCAGTTGTCTCCTAAATCCCAGGTGTCTGACATAGAGGATGAAGAGTTCCCATGCTTCACAGCCGAGCTTCTCAACGATCTGTCAATCAGCAAAGTCCCGCCCACCGATGATAGCCCGAAATATGTCTATAGAGAAAAAAGTGAGTTTGTGAAAGCTAGAGTGAGTCATGTGTTCAGAGTCCCGCCCACTGATGTTTGTCTATATAAATAATAGTGAGTCGTGTGGGAACCAAAGTAAACAACCTTTCAATCACCAAAATTCCGCCCACCTATGATTGCCTAAAATATCTCTATAGACATATATTTATGAGTTGTGTGGGAGCTATAATAAGTCAAATGCATGCATAGTCCTGCCCACCAATGATAGCCGTAAATATGCCTATAGAGACATAAGTGAGTTTTGTGCCAGCTAGATTAAAGTACCTGTCAATCACCAAATTTCCCTACCCCACACACAGATGATAGTCCCAAATATGTTTATAGAAACAATAGTGAGTTTGTGGAAGCTTTAGCCAGTCATGTGTGTGCTATTTTGTCTTGATATTATTTTATCAGTTGTATTCCATGCTCAAGCAATGATCTGTCAGTAATGTGGCAGCAGTCCAAAATTTGTCTGCAGCAATAAAAGTGAGCAATGTTTGGGAGCTTTTTGGTCTTTGGGTGGTAAAGTCAACTGTATCAGTTGATACACCAATGACCTGCCTCTCGGTTAGGTCTGCCAGCAGATGACAGTCTCAAATATGTGTAAAGTGACAATAGTGTGTTGTGCACATGTGCTTCTTGGTCTAGCCGTGGTAATGTCAATTGTATCTATGCAAATGACAGGCCAAAATATGCCTATGTAGACAATAATCTGTCTGTCATTGTTCCTCCTATTTACAAAAGGGTAAGTTACAAAAGACTTATACTTAACACTGTACTAGAAGTAGGGAATGTGTGTGACTAAAACTGTTAAGTAAGGAAGTAATGAGATGGATTTGTTAATACAGTCCCTGACCTTTGAAATATGTGAATATAGTCCCTGACCTTTGGCATTCATGAATACAGTCCCTGACTTTTGAAATATGTGAATATAGTCCCTGACATTTGGCATTCGTGAATACAGTCCTTGACCTTTGAAATATGTGAATATAGTCCTTGACATTTGGCATTCGTGAATACAGTCCCTGACCTTTGAAATATGTGAATATAGTCCTTGACATTTGGCATTCATGAATACAGTCCCTGACCTTTGAAATATGTGAATATAGTCCTTGACATTTGGCATTCATGAATACAGTCCCTGACCTTTGAAATATGTGAATATAGTCCTTGACATTTGGCATTCATGAATACAGTCCCTGACCTTTGAAATATGTGAATATAGTCCTTGACATTTGGCATTCATGAATACAGTCCCTGACCTTTGAAATATGTGAATATAGTCCTTGACATTTGGCATTCATGAATACAGTCCCTGACCTTTGAAATATGTGAATATAGTCCTTGACATTTGGCATTCATGAATACAGTCCCTGACCTTTGAAATATGTGAATATAGTCCTTGACATTTGGCATTCATGAATACAGTCCCTGACCTTTGAAATATGTGAATATAGTCCTTGACATTTGGCATTCATGAATACAGTCCCTGACCTTTGAAATATGTGAATATAGTCCTTGACATTTGGCATTCATGAATACAGTCCCTGACCTTTGAAATATGTGAATATAGTCCTTGACATTTGGCATTCATGAATACAGTCCCTGACCTTTGAAATATGTGAATATAGTCCTTGACATTTGGCATTCATGAATACAGTCCCTGACCTTTGAAATATGTGAATATAGTCCTTGACATTTGGCATTCATGAATACAGTCCCTGACCTTTGAAATATGTGAATATAGTCCTTGACATTTGGCATTCATGAATACAGTCCCTGACCTTTGAAATATGTGAATATAGTCCTTGACATTTGGCATTCATGAATACAGTCCCTGACCTTTGAAATATGTGAATATAGTCCTTGACATTTGGCATTCATGAATACAGTCCCTGACCTTTGAAATATGTGAATATAGTCCTTGACATTTGGCATTCATGAATACAGTCCCTGACCTTTGAAATATGTGAATATAGTCCTTGACATTTGGCATTCATGAATACAGTCCCTGACCTTTGAAATATGTGAATATAGTCCTTGACATTTGGCATTCATGAATACAGTCCCTGACCTTTGAAATATGTGAATATAGTCCTTGACATTTGGCATTCATGAATACAGTCCCTGACCTTTGAAATATGTGAATATAGTCCTTGACATTTGGCATTCATGAATACAGTCCCTGACCTTTGAAATATGTGAATATAGTCCTTGACATTTGGCATTCATGAATACAGTCCCTGACCTTTGAAATATGTGAATATAGTCCTTGACATTTGGCATTCATGAATACAGTCCCTGACCTTTGAAATATGTGAATATAGTCCTTGACATTTGGCATTCATGAATACAGTCCCTGACCTTTGAAATATGTGAATATAGTCCTTGACATTTGGCATTCATGAATACAGTCCCTGACCTTTGAAATATGTGAATATAGTCCTTGACATTTGGCATTCATGAATACAGTCCCTGACCTTTGAAATATGTGAATATAGTCCTTGACATTTGGCATTCATGAATACAGTCCCTGACCTTTGAAATATGTGAATATAGTCCTTGACATTTGGCATTCATGAATACAGTCCCTGACCTTTGAAATATGTGAATATAGTCCTTGACATTTGGCATTCATGAATACAGTCCCTGACCTTTGAAATATGTGAATATAGTCCTTGACATTTGGCATTCATGAATACAGTCCCTGACCTTTGAAATATGTGAATATAGTCCTTGACATTTGGCATTCATGAATACAGTCCCTGACCTTTGAAATATGTGAATATAGTCCTTGACATTTGGCATTCATGAATACAGTCCCTGACCTTTGAAATATGTGAATATAGTCCTTGACATTTGGCATTCATGAATACAGTCCCTGACCTTTGAAATATGTGAATATAGTCCTTGACATTTGGCATTCATGAATACAGTCCCTGACCTTTGAAATATGTGAATATAGTCCTTGACATTTGGCATTCATGAATACAGTCCCTGACCTTTGAAATATGTGAATATAGTCCTTGACATTTGGCATTCATGAATACAGTCCCTGACCTTTGAAATATGTGAATATAGTCCTTGACATTTGGCATTCATGAATACAGTCCCTGACCTTTGAAATATGTGAATATAGTCCTTGACATTTGGCATTCATGAATACAGTCCCTGACCTTTGAAATATGTGAATATAGTCCTTGACATTTGGCATTCNCCCCAAACACACATACACACAGATGATAGCTGGAAATATATCTATAGAGACAATAGTGAGGTGTGCGCGAGCTAGAGCGAGTCATGTGTGTGCTATTTCGTCTTGATATTATTTTATCAGTTGTGTTCCATGCTCAAGTATTGACCCTTCAGTATTGTGCCCGCCATTGATTACAGTCGGAAATTTGTCTGCAGCCACAAGAGTTAGTAATGTGTGGGAGCTTTTTGGTCTTAGGGTGTTATCATCAATTGTATCAGATGCTTTACCAAGGACCTGTCTCCGAGTAAGGTATTGCAAGGCAGGTGGCAGTCTTAAATACGTGTATAGCAACAATATGTGTCAAGCATTTGCTGCTTGGTACAGCAATTGTATTAGCCATGTTGTGCGAAAATGGGTCTTCTGCTATAGGTAAAAAATGTGCACAGTCTGGTCAACAACTACTCTGTCTGCTAATGAGACTGCAAAACCTTGTTTGACTTTTAAGCGGACAGGATAGCTCCTAACTAGCCTGCAAGACTATGCAGGCTGATCTGGTTCGATGCTGGCCAATTATAGCATAACCGTTTTTGCATGATGCAGCTTGTGTAGTAAATTGTACCACATGCTTTACGAATGACAGGCCAGAGCATTCCTATGGAGACAATATTGAGTTGTATGTGAGCTAAAGAAGCAATACATATAGTTAGTTGTATGTTCTATTTGGTCTTTGGATGGCATATAGAGACTACCATGTCAGCGTTGTATAAAGATTATTTAGCAAGGCTAAGGAAACCTTAACATTTAGGAATTGCGAATGGTTTCAGTTTTCTTGCCAAGCAAATAAACATTTCTGTACTCAGCACTTACCTGGTATTCTATTTTAATGCCCCAGAAGGTGGGCATATTGTAATCGCACTGTCCATCTGTCTGAAATTCCGTCACACTTTGCGTTTAGGTTTCGAAAAATGTGGAAAAACACTTTGCGTTTAGGTTAAGAAAAATATGGAAAAAGGGGGCCTATGTCATCCTATGGTGACAAGCCTTGTTTCTCATTATTTTCACATTTTTTTCTTCGTGTCAAAAGTAAACAAAAGAAAATGACTGAAAACTACAGTAAAAAATAAACTTTTGTCATATTAATGGACAAAAGTATGTCACTACACTGCGTGCATTTCAATATTGTTGAATACACCAACATTTATTTTGACGATTGCTAGCCTGATGATGGGACAAAAATCAATTGTAATATATTCTATACCAGTAACTGGTCTGTCACTGTTCCTCCTGTTAACAAAAGGGTTAATTACAAAAGACATAAACTTTACACTGTCCACTTTACCAGACTTACGGAATTTTTGTGACTTTAGTTATTAAGTAAGTTTTCTTGAATGAGGGAGATTAGTAAATACAGTTGCTTACCTTTGACATTTGTGAATACAGTCCCAACTCTTTGCCCTAGGCCCAGATTCAAGAAGCACCTTAAAAAAACGTTAACTCTCTCAATTCATAAAATTACGTAAGTCTCTTGCTTGTATGTGTATACATATTTTTACATTAACATCTTTAAAACAAATGAATATTGCTCAATCGATTTTGTTAGCAGAAAACAAGAATTTCTCGTAGAAAAATCATTTGAAATTTTAATTAATTACAACTTAAATAAAGATTTCCAGTGGAGCTATTTGAAGATGTGCCCTGACCTTTGTCCTGTGTTACAGAGTGCCCAGACATAGAGAGCAGTATATCATGCCTCGTTGATGAGAACAACACCCCAGTGCACACTGTAAAGTCAGGGGTGCGTGTTGGGGTCATTACTAGGCTCACAAACTTCTATGCAGAGAAAGGCGGTCAGGCCGCAGATGTCGGTGTGATTAGATCGAAGGTGAATGCTCCTTCTATGGATTTATTAATGAAGATTATTATCCCCCACCAAAGGCAGAGGGTTATAGAATTGGTGTAATCATTGTTTGTATTTGGTGTTCTCTAAAACTGTTAATATTGGTATGGAGATTTGACATCTGAGGTGTAAGTGTTGAAACAACCTAATTTTCTGTAAAGGGTTAACTAATGATTAAGATTTTACTGATAATTTTTATATGAACTTTGTTTCAAAATCAAACTGGGCAATTTCTAATCACTAGGTTGACATCATATCATCTATAACATCATAACCATAATTGAATCGCGCTCTGAGAACACGAAAATGCATATGCATTAATTGTCTTCCCAGATTAGCTTGTGCAGTCTGACAGGCTAATAAGGTACAACACTTTCCGCCTAAACAGGATTTTGGTCCAGAAAAGTCCTCCTTTAAACAAAAAATACAATAAAAGTGGACAGTGTCGTCCCTGGTTAGCCTGTGCAGATTGCACAGGCCAATCTGGGACGATACTTTATGCACATGCATTAACAGATGCATTAACAGAGTGCAGCGCAATTGTTTGCTGCTTTCAGACTGGCCGAGTGCGAGTGACAGATGTACAGAGCATCCACGACCTGGTGCTACACACGGGAGTGGTAGAGGAGGGTACCATGGAAACGGGCCAAATGGTCACCATGGAAATAGACCAGGTAGACAGTTCACAAATGGTTTGGAAAAGACGGGACTTTAGTTCAGAGGCTTTGAATAGACATTGGGAAAATAAATATGTCTTAAATATCACCAAATAATATTACTAAGAAAAATCACAAAAATTATCACCCAAATTATTGTAAAAAATATTAACAAAAAGTTTTGGAAAAAGGTAAGCTCAAAATTTCAGATATGTTAAGGCACATTCTAGAATACAGTGAATGAAATGGAAAACACAGCTAAGTAATGTCATATTTCTCAAATTATGTATTATAAAATTCATAAGCCCCAAATTATTAACCACAAATGTAACAATGCATTCTTTTTTTTCAAATCATTTAGTAATATTTCTCATCAGGCTGTCAGTTTCTCCCTACATTTAAAAAACTATCTAAATCATTAGATGTTTTTATTGCATTGCTTTATTCAAAACCTCGCCGCCCCATTCTCTGACAAATTCTTTATTTAAATATCTGAAATATTTTACATTATTTGGTTAGTTACACACTTCTATTAAACAGATCCCAAAATAGTATAGGCAAGGTTTGAATTTCTCACTTGAAGCTAATATAATCACCCTTAACCCTTTGCATGCTGGGAAATTTGTCGTCTGCTAAAATGTCGTCTGCTGAATTTCTAAAATTAGCATTTTTTTTCGATTTTTTTTCTAAGGCCACTATCAGAATAGCAAACAGTTTGGATCCTGATGAGACGCCACGTTCTGTGGCGTCTCATCTGGATCCAAACTGTTTGCAAAGGCCTTCAAAATTCGGTTCCCGCGCTCAAAGGGTTAAGGGATGCAATTTACATAATGTTTGATCATTTATGTCCTATTGAAAATATAAAATACATAAAGTGTCTACCTTTCGTATGAAAATATCAGAATTAAGTGTTATTTGTCAGAAGTTATTGATTATTTCTGTATTTAACTAATTTGGTAATATTTTCCAATCTCTAGGCCCAACGTCACGGCTGCATGCGCAACCACACGGCCACTCACTTGCTCAACGCGGCTCTACGACACATTCTCGGGCCAGACGTGAGTCAGCGTGGATCATCCGTCCTTCCTGATAAACTCACCTTTGAGTTCTCCTGTATGGTAAGACGTAATGCATTTGCGTTAAGTGTCTTCCCAGATTAGCACTTTCTGCCTTAACTGGATTTCTGCTAAGAAAAGAATTTCCTTAAAAGAAAAAAATATATAATGAAAACGGAAATTGTCATCTCTGATTAGCCTGTGTGGACTGCACAGGCTAATCTGGGATGACACTCAACAGGCATGCATAAAGCCGGGTTTTCCCAGAGCAACGTTAGTCAACGTGGATCCTCTGTCCTGCCTGATAAACTCACCTTCGAGTTCTCCTGTATGGTAAGACGTTATGCATGTGCGTTAAGTTTCGTCCCAGATTTGACTGTAGTCTGCATCAGGCTTATCATGGTTCAAACTTTCAACATAAACTGGATTTTCGCTTAGAAGAGACTTCCTTTGATCGAACTGTACCATGAAAGCGGAAAGTGTCGTCCCTGATTAGCCGGTGCCGACTGCTGATAAATTGTAAATTCCGTCTGTATTTGCGGAAAATTATAGTTGTACTGTGTAATTAGTTATGATATAAACCAAATTCAAGTGACACCTGTTAATAAAATAGAAATAGTCTAGTTTTATGATTTGCATGTGTATGTCCTTGCAGTCCAAAGTTACGGCAGCTGAAGTGATGGTAATTGACACTCTACTGTCTGGTTGGGTGAGAGGCTCCCACTCTCTGTCTGTTGAGAGGAAGTTAGCTCCCCTATCAGAGGCTCTTCAAATGGAGGGAATTATCTACCTTGACAATGTTGTAAGTAGGATTCATAAGCGGTGTTTTTTGTAGTTGTTGAAAATGTTTCTTATGCCATATGCGACCTACGTAGCTAAAGACCAGCCTGCGCATGAGCTACCCTGTGCACTATAAAGTTATAAAAGGTTTTGTGGTCTCATTAGTGGACCGCGTAGCTCCTGACCAGAATGCATGGATGCACAGGCTGGTCTGGAGCTAGGCTGGCCGCATATGTCATAAGACATATTTTTTCATGATGCTGGTCATATGTATATGTTAAGCAACAATATATGATACAAAAGTTTTCAATTGTTGTAAAAAATCAAATGGGCTATTTTCTGCAAGATATCTAGAGAATGTTTTGTTCTACAGCCATGCACAAGTTGGTATGATGGTTACTTGGGATGAGAGAAAGATGCCCAGAGATTTTGAGGTCAATATGTCAAAGGTCAATGTCACAGGGGCTTGTAAAATGAAATTGAATAGGTACTATTGTCAGTTTTTGAACCGTTTATACCACTTATAAAATTGCTTGCTGATTTATAACTGTAGTGAAGGGATATCATTAAAAAGTGGAGGGGGGGCATTAATGTTTTACAAACATCTCTCAATTTAATTGTTCATTTTTTTTTCTTGTCATATTCACTCAAAAAATGATGGTTAGAGTTATAAGACTGAATAGACCATTAACCAGCATGTGAACTTGTGCACTTAAGTACCGTAATGGCAGAGGGTTTTATGACAGCCAATATGTAAATCTTGATATTTTTTGCACAACTTAAAGTGCTTAATATAATGCATTCATGTTGTATATAGAAAATTCAGGTAATTGTTGGATTCAGAAGTTTATTTAGAGAGATTTAGAAAAACTGAACCATTAGCCTTGGCGAGTGAATCATGTCTACAGTTAAGACTTTCCTAAGAAGCTTTGTGAATATCAGCCCAGTTCTTTGCTAGTGTACATCTCTTAATGTCATTTGTGTTTTCCTTCATGGTAGGTCTACCCTGAGGTAGTGTCTGTGGTCAGTATAGTTGGTGATATCAGCAAGGAATACATCTCTATTGTAGGTCTACCCAGATGTAGTGTCTGTGGTCAGTATAGTTGATGATATCAGCAAGGAATACATCTCTATTGTAGGTCTACCCAGATGTAGTGTCTGTGGTCAGTGTAGTTGATGATATCAGCAAGGAATGCATCTCCAGAGAGCTGTGTGGGGGCACGTAAGTCAACATCTGTTCTGATGGTCTTCAAATACGCAAAATATTTTCATCATGTGATGAACTTTATTATTTAAGTTCATGGTGGCTTTAGTGGATTTGATTGATATGGTTTCCCCCAAGTGATCAGGACGTCCTGCAATCCATCCCTACTCTGGGGGCATTCTTAAGAACTTCTCATGAGGCACCAAGTACTGGTTTTTGCCCAGGAAACAGATTCCAGAGTATCTCTATGAACCTTTCAGCATGCTGTGAATTGTGTGATTTACGTTAAGTGTGAAAATATGGATATGGTGTCCTTCTAGCAATCAAGGGATCCCAGGTTCAGTTTCCATTCTTGAAGAATTCTTAAGATCTTTTCTTGAGACACCAAGTGCTGGTTCTTCCCAGGAAAGGGACTCCAGAGTATCTCAACTAGCCTAAGGCTTTCGATGCTATAGTGCTAAAATTAATAAGTTAATTAAAACTGTATTAATTATCTTACAAGGATTATCGATCTCCAGAGAGCTGTGTGGTGTCACGTAGGTCATCTCTTACATCATTTGAGGGCCAACTTAGACCCTCAACATTTCCCTCATGACGTGAATATTATTATTTAAGTTGATGGCCACAAAATGGATATGGTGTCCTCATATCTTTTCTTGAGACATCCAAGTACTGGCTCTACCCAGGAAACAGACTTCAGAGTTCCTTAAATAGCCTTATGCTTTTGATGCAACCATGCTAAAATAAATTGGTTTAAGGTTATAAACCTGTAATGCACTTTGTGTACTGGTTCATGTGGGTTAAAAAACTATGTCACTACAGGGCAAAAGGGAGAAAAAGCTTGTGTAAATTGGCCATATGTGTTCAAAGGATAGGTCACTAGAGCAAATGGAAGAAAATCCTTGTGGAGACTCACATGTCATTTGAGATTCTCCAATTATCCACAGCCATTGATGTGTACACTGCAGGCATGCGCACATTGTGGCTGAGCTCGGCGACATCTGCATAACGAGTGTGACGGGCCAGGCCACTGGGGTGAAGTCTGTAGTGTGCCTGACTGGGATACCAGCATTCCAGGTAGTGGATCCTTCTGATTGCCTTGCAATTGTTACTTGTTATATGATCTGAGTCATGTGAAAATGGGTCTTATGCCATATGCAGCCAGCGTAGCTCAAGACCAGCCTGGTCTGGCCGTAAATGGCATAATACATATTTTCACATGGCATTGCTGATATGATGTAAAATTTTCAAACTGAACGAACGATCCTTTCATTTAAGCATTTCAATATTGATTACACTTTCATTTTAGCATTTCAATATTGATTACACTTTCATTTAAGCATTTCAATATTGATTACACTTTCATTTTAGCATTTCAATATTGATTACACTTTCATTTTAGCATTTCAATATTTATTACACTTTCATTTTAGCATTTCAATATTGATTACACTTTCATTTTAGCATTTCAATATTGATTACACTTTCATTTTAGCATTTCAATTTGATTACGCGCAAAAATAATTCAGTTTTATTTTTTTCTAATGTTCTGTTTTGTTTCGTTGTCGCAGAAACTGGTACTTTTTTCCATATAGCTAGTTGTTGCTTTTCTTTATTGATTGTAAAATTTGGTATTCTCTTTGGCATTGTTTTTTCATGGACCAATTGTTCAATTCCTAACATTTCATTTTGTATTATCCCATCTTCACACCTGCATTCACAAATGAACTCCCCATGGTAAAACTAAGCCTTATTTCCACATTGTTGCAAACAGCAAGCATAGAGATATAATTTTGGTTATTTTCATTACAGCTTTTATATATCAATCATATTTTTTTAACCATTTTACATGGGTTTTTTTTGGAAATGTACAGAAAAATACAAAAATGATGGTAAATAGAATTCCAGGTAATGTTGAATACAGAAATGTTCATTTCTGCTTGCAAACCTTAAACACTTGCCAAGGCTTTTGGTTCATTTTTGTTAAGCCTCACTAAGTAAAACTTTCTGTATTCAACACTTATCTTGTACTCTCTTTATGTTGTTATTTTTACGCCCCCAAAGGTGGGCATATAGTGATCGCACTGTCCGTCTGTCTGTCTGTCTGTAATTCTGTCACACTTTGCGTTTAGGTTTCGAAAAATGTGGAAAAACACTTTGCGTTTAGGTTTAGAAAAATGTGGAAAAAGGGGGCATATGTCATCCTATGGTGACAAGCCTTGTTTTATTGAAAAACATGTCTCAATGAAATTGAGTACCAGATCACACGTTGTCCCATGCCAACTACTTGCAGGCTAGGAAGGAGGCAGCCATTGCCAAAGAGATGTGCAATGACCTTGAGTGGGCACTGAAAGGTCAACCAATTAAACTTCAACACTGCTTTCAGCTGCACAAGGAGATTAACCATGTACGGCCACATATGAGACGCATTTTGTGAAAAAAGGGTTTAATGCATGTGCATAAAGTGTCATCCCAGATAAGCCTGTGCAGTCCGCACAGGCTTATCAGGGACTACACTTTCCGCTTTTATTGTACTTTTTGTTTGAAGGAAGACTCTTCTTGACAAAAATCAAGTTTAGGCGGAAAGTGTCATCCCTGATTAGCCTGTGCAGACTTTTAAGGCTAATCTGGGACGACACTTTACCCACATGCATTAAACCCCCCTTCTCACAGAGGAAGGCTCATATGTTTGTTTGTCAACATTTTTTCAATAATTTAAAAGTTAAGAATTTGTATACTAATGGCGCAATTTATTGAATTGTTTGTCTCACTTAATAAGCTGCCAAGGTACTTTAAAATCATCAACAATATAGAAAGGTATGCTCCACTTGAAGTGTTTAGGATGATTTTTTATGTCCCCACCATGATAATGGTGGAAGGGCATATATTGTTAAAAATGTCCGTGTGTGTTGTATTTGTATTTGGGGGATATTTCTTGTCCGGCTCATAACATATATTTCAATATGAATATATTGAAATTTGATGCTTTTTTTCAAAATAAACTGCCACAAATAGTCAGNAAATAAAACGAACTCAGTTAATTCAATCTGTAGAAAATGGAGGTATCCAATTAACGAACATTGACTCATTCTTGAATGCAATCAAATGCAGCTGGGTTAAAAGATACCTAGATAATACCAATACGAGTAAATGGAAATTATTCTACCAGAAAATCCTAAAAAAATATGGTGACTCCTTACTCTTTGAATGTAACATCAGCAATACTATCTTACATGAAATTGCAAACGAAAACATATTTCTGTCTGATGTTCTATCAGCATGGAGTGATGTCACTCATAACCTAGAAACCAAAACCAGCAGTAAAACTATTTTATGGAACAATAAAGACATAACTTCAAACAATAAGACGTTTTTCTATAAAGATTGGTTTGAACGAAGCATTAAATATGTCGACCAATTATATGACTACAGAATTAAGGATTTCTACTCTTTTCTTGAGACACCCAAGTACTGGCTCTACCCAGGAAACAGACTTCAGAGCTCCTTAAATAGCCTTATGCTTTTGATGCAACCATGCTAAAATAAATTGGTTTAAGGTTATAAACCTGTAATGCACTTTGTGTACTGGTTCATGTGGGTTAAAAAACTATGTCACTTTATAAGGCAAAAGGGAGAAAAAGCTTGTGTAAATTGGCCATATGTGTTCAAAGGATAGGTCACTAGGGCAAATGGAAGAAAATCCTTGTGAA
Source organism: Dreissena rostriformis (assembly GCA_007657795.1). Classification (NCBI taxonomy): domain Eukaryota; kingdom Metazoa; phylum Mollusca; class Bivalvia; order Myida; family Dreissenidae; genus Dreissena; species Dreissena rostriformis. The sequence continues at coordinate 2,455 of VMBQ01009980.1, read as the reverse complement.
GACTCACATGTCATTTGAGATTCTCAAATTTTCCGCAGCAATTGATGTGTACACTGCAGGCATGCGCACATTGTGGCTGAGCTCGGCGACATCTGCATAACGAGTGTGACGGGCCAGGCCACTGGGGTGAAGTCTGTAGTGTGCCTGACTGGGATACCAGCGTTCCAGGTAGTGGATCCTTCTGATTGCCTTGCAATTGTTACTTGTTATATGATCTGAGTCATGTGAAAATGGGTCTTATGCCATATGCAGCCAGCGTAGCTCCAGACCAGCCTGGTCTGGCCGTAAATGGCATAAAACATATTTTCACATGGCATTGCTGATATGATGTAAAATTTTCAAACTGAACGAAAGATCCTTTCATTTTAGCATTTCAATATTGATTACACTTTCATTTAAGCATTTCAATTTGATTACATGCAAAAATAATTCAGTTTTATTTTTTTCTAATGTTCTGGTTTTTTTCCTTGTTTCAGAAACTGGTACTTTTTTCCATATAGCTAGTTGTTGCTTTTCTTTATTGATTGTAAAATTTGGTGTTCTCTTTGGCATTGTTTTTTCATGGACCAATTGTTCAATTCCTAACATTTCATTTTGTATTATTCCATCTTCACACCTGCATTCACAAATGAACTCCCCATGGTAAAACAAAGCTTCATTTCCACATTGTTGCAAACAGCAAGCATAGAGATATCATTTTGGTTGTTTTCATTACAGCTTTTATATATCAATCATATTTTTTTAACCATTTTACATGGTTTATTTTGAAAATCGACAGAAAATTACAAAAATGATGGTAAATAGAATTCCAGGTAATGTTGAATACAGAAATGTTCATTTCTGCTTGCAAACCTTAAACACTTGCCAAGGCTTTGGGTTCATTTTTGTTAAGCCTCACTAAGTAAAACTTTCTGTATTCAACACTTATCTTGTACTCTCTTTATGTTGTTATTTTTATGCCCCCGAAGGTGGGCATATAGTGATCGCACTGTCCGTCTGTCTGTCCGTCCGAAATTCCGTCACACTTTGCGTTTAGGTTTCGAAAAATGTGGAAAAACACTTTGCGTTTAGGTTTAGAAAAATGTGGAAAAGGGGGGCATATGTCATCCTATGGTGACAAGCCTTGTTTTATTGAAAAGCATGTCTCAATGAAATTGAGTACCAGATCACACGTTGTCCCATGCCGACTACTTGCAGGCTAGGAAGCAGGCAGCCGTTGCCACGGAGATGTGCAATGACCTTGAGTGGGCACTGAAAGGTCAACAAGGTCAACCAATTAAACTTCAACACTGCTTGCAGCTGCACAAGGAGATTAACCATGTACGTCCACATATGAGACGCATTTTGTGAAAAAGGGGTTTAATGCATGTGCATAAAGTGTCATCCCAGATTAGCCTGTGCAGTTCGCACAGGCTTATCAGGGATGACACTTTCCGCTTTTATTGTATTTTTTGTTTGAAGAAAGACTCTTCTTGACAAAAATCAAGTTTAGGCGGAAAGTGTCGTCACTGATTAGCCTGTGCAGACTTTTAAGGCTAATCTGGGACGACACTTTACCCACATGCATTAAACACCCCTTCTCACAGAAGAAGGCTCATATGTTTGTTTGTCAACATTTTTTCAATAATTTAAAAGTTTAGAATTTGTATACTAATGGCGCAATTTATTGAATTGTTTGTCTCACTTAATAAGCTGCCAAGGTACTTTAAAATCATCAATAATATACAAAGGTATGCTCCACTTGAAGTGTATAGGATGATTTTTTATGTCCCCACCATGATAATGGTGGAAGGGCATATATTTTTTTAAATGTCCGTGTGTGTTGTTTTTGTATTTGGGGGATATTTCTTGTCCGAATCATAACATATATTTTAATATGAATATATTGAAATTTGATGCTTTTTTTTCAAAATAAACCGCCACAAATAGTCAGCATATTAAGACAACATGTGCAACAATCATGTCATTAGCTTAAAAGTCAATGTCACGGTGGACACTCATAGTGTGCGTATATTCGTTATATTCGTTATATAGCTATAGTCAAAGTACATGTTTGTGTCGGTCAATAACTTGGTTATGCATTTTGGAATTTAAAAATACATTGGCACAAATTGTCATCATATCAAGTGACGTCTCGTGTGATTAAACCATGTCGGTCACTTTGATGCCAAAGTCACAGTAAATCCTTAAAAAAATTAACTTATTCCCTCAATGAATATTGTGAAAGTACATGTTCCTGTCAAACCAATAAATTTGTTATGCATAATGGGATTTTGAAAAAATATATTGGCACAAATGATAAGGAAATAAAAACGCATGTTGTTTGCATTAACCATATAACTCGCTAAAATGTAATGTTCACAACGGACAATTTAAGATTGTGTTTAAAGCCCCTATGTGGTAAAAGCAATAGTAGAAGTTCATTTGATTATCAGTTCTATTTCTTTATAATGAT
>VMBQ01009979.1:14800-28642 GCA_007657795.1 Dreissena rostriformis | reverse complement strand
TTACTCCATGTTAGAGGTAGACCAAAATAATTCGCATTCAGAGGGATAGGCTGAGTAATTGTGAGAGCGTGTGAAAAACAGAATTGACCGAACCTTGGATATAACATCCGAACCATGTAATGATTTTATCGAGAGTATCTTTACTCGAGTAGTTAAAATGGCCTTTAAATAGTTTAAACTTTTCAAAACGGGTATGGAGTGTATCTTCTATGATATTTAAAAGAAATACTAGTGACAATTATTTTAATGCAGTAGGAAATTTAGCAAATATAAAGCATTCAATTTTCTTTACTTTGCTCTAACATATTACTTTGTCAATAATGACAATAACAAAACTGAAGAGTATGTTTGCGAAACCTAAAGAAATATAATTTTAAATTGTCGTTGTTTTTCTTTTGAGTATCAATATATTTGCAAAATTGCTTGGTCATGTATGGATCAAATAATTTTAGGCAAGGTTATTCAATACATACTTTCACATCGTTGCTTTCAATGTTTTCATATCAGCCATTTTGATTAGTGTTCTCAGGTTTGACTCAATCTAATCTAACTGCAGAAGAAATATTCTTCTAAAATCACTTTAAGTATTTATTTTTTCCAAACAATGTTTATATATTGCAAAACGAAAACAAGGCAAAACAAATTAACCTTGCGAATTTATTCATGTGGCGGTTGGAGGGGTTGAAAGGACTATGGTGGAAACAATGAGGGAGGAAACTACGATAGCCCAGCATCTGAGATCATGTGACAACCGTTTCCACAAATTTGCTACTATTAGAAACATGCGTTACGTTTAGTCAGAACACGAAACAATTCTTTGTTTAAAAGATTTGAATGAAAAACGGGCGCACTATTTTTGTGATATCTACGTTTTCCCTCGGTCATATTCAACGCAGTGTATTGCCACGATTTATGCATACAATGATTGTAGCATGCACGGGCGGATCCAAGATTTCTGGTTAGGGGGGGGGGTGGATATTGAAAGATGTGCTGGGGGTACAGGGGGCCGCTAGGGCCCCTTGTGGGTGCAGGGCGAAGCCCGGCTATGGGGTCCAGGGGGGGGGGGCGAAGTCCCCCGTAAGCTCCACGATTTTGGTAATTTTGAAGGCTTTTACAACCTCTTCTCGAGCATGTCACGCCTTATGGATTTTCATCATAGTACCTTCTTATAATTCCAAAACAGTGCATTGTTTATACGTAATACGAATGGATATAGCCGGAAGAAATGCTATACAGAAGAACACACTGACGGTTATATAGGCTAGTCTTCGCACAGCTTTGGGATAAAAGCTTGTCAAAGTCTTCTGCATTTTTGCTCGTTTTGGCGTTGGCGCCTCCATCTTTGTTGACATAAAATGCAGCGATAAGAGAATCAATGTGCAAAAAGAGGGATACATCAAAATCGCAAAGTTCGACTTGAAAAACCGGGCGACAGAGAGTCTAAAGTTAAAACATTTAGCGATTGTCTGTGATCAGTGGGAAATGTTGTGTGCGAAAAAGAAGAAACATGAGTTTTAATAGGTGATTTAGATCTAGTCAAGTGTGAAACATCAAATGAATTGACATTACTTTGGCGATTTTAGGGGGGGGGGGCGTATGCCACGTCCGCCCACCCCCCCTTGGGTCCGCCTGTGGCACGAATTAAACAGTCAACCTGATAAAAAATGCAATTATTAAAAACGAAACTGCACCGAAAAATGAAAGAGTGATTGTTTGCCAGCATTCAAGAAAAAAGTAGTATTCCCACAATACTTTTTTTCTGATTTTCCACTCTCGATAGATCGCCAACAGCCTAAAATATTCATCACATTTACATGCATACGTTGGTCTCTGGGTTCAATATATACCAGCATGCATTCGTACGAGCTCACAAATAACGTCTGCATGTGAATTGTCAATGGGAATATACATTAAGGGTGAGCTTTTCTCCGCCCATTACAATTAGATAAATAACATATTTCCCATTGCACTTTTGTCCGGATACCTGTTATTTTTATGGTTTACCGTCGTTGTTTATCATATGTTATCATTCTACGATATGATCGATTGAACAATCTCATATATTGAACGTTTTGACTTGAAACAGTATTCTCATATATATAATTATATGCGTGATTAATATTGTTACATGGTTAACTGATACATAATTAGAAGTCAATTTAGTATATGTACGATGTTTTCAATTTCAACTGTATGAGAAAAAAATCAGTATTCGATGTTTTTGTCGACGATAATGTGAACATGTGTTTGTGTCGGTGTTCTGTAATAGCGGCGAAATGACGTGTCGATTGTTACATTGTATGACTGGCGGTAAGCGAGTAGGGGGNGGGGGGGGGGGGGGGTCTGTATTTGAGTGACCAGTTTTTCAAATATTGACACCTGTTTTAAGCATGTGATACCGGAGATATAGTTGATTTACACATTACATTACTTGTGGCCGTTTAACATTCCACAGATTTGTAATTCATCATATAGACGAAACAAAGATAATATCGATACTATATGCTTTTTTTTTGATATGTTATATGAGTTATAGGTGTTTGATAACGTTTCAATGTTTTCAACAACTATTCAAATCTATTTTATTGAACCCATATACCGTATGCAATGTCCTTCTTTGTTCATATTGTATGCGCATTCCTTATTTATCTATATCGTGAGAGATTCGGGTATGCGTTTACCTAAGCGCCCCGTAACATGCCATACAACTTGTGTAAACATACCATGACGTCACTAAGTTACTATCAGCCGATGTGTACACAATGCAATAACAACTGGACATCCCCGTTGAATCCACTTGCTTTCGATTTCACTTGAGACTTCAACGGATTGTCACGATACACAAGCTCGAAAAACTAGTAAGTAATGCTATTTATTATTACTTCTATTTGATGATAAAATGTTTATGAAGCCCTGTTTTATCTTTTGCTGAAATAAGACCTTTAATATTAGTAGTTATACTAGTTGCAATAATCCAACCCCCAGCTATATTGACCCTCCGGGTCGCTAGGAGTTGCAATCGCTAACGCGATTTACCATATAATTTTTTTCGTCGAGAATCCGGGCGGCACTTTATCGGTAAAATTAGCAACACGAACTATTTTCTGGCATAAATAACTACAAACATATCATAAATATATCACTAATACGCAATTTAAAACAACTTACGTGATATGGTGTGCTCGCATAATAATGATATTAATGCAAAGTTTCAAAAACGTCAACGGTTCATTTAAATGTGTAAGATGTTGCAATGGACAAATCCGATTATTCCGAATTCAAAAATGTGCTATCGACTAGCTTTGGAATCATTCGCGAGATAGATCTCGTGTATAATCAACCAATCGTATTACACCGACTATATCCGGAACCTCCGTGCGCTTGATGGAATCGTTAATTCAAAACTTAGGCTTTCGGTTTGATTACGTTTTTTTATCAACTTTATGTTTTCAGCATTTATCAACAAACAACACGCAAATTGATGTCGATTGTAACAGGTATTGTGTTTGTAACAATGTATTTAGTTGATTGAACTCGATTTGATAGACATACGTGAGACATAATATTTTAACATTGAATTTATATTTGGCAAGAAGAACTCTGAGCTGTACAAATGCACTCATAAAAGCTCAGAGCATTCAAGAAGATGAGTAGTTATACTAGCAGGTGGTCGACCATGTTCAAGTTATGTTGTAAATATTATTCATTTTGTTTCATTCGAACATGACAACGGCAAGATAACGACTGAGGCTTTTAAACTATAAATATTGAATTCATATAAGTTTTAATAAAACTATATAAAGTAGTGAAACTCCAGAAGCTCCAGCAGTATTGCATTTCTAGTATACACACCTTCGTGGTCCTTTATTTATGGAAAGTGAAAGCATTAAATAAAATGTTTTGTGGCAGTTATGATGTATTTATTTTTAATAATATATATTTCTTATAATTTGTCTACATTTCCTAAATACAAATACTTTGCGAAAAATTAAATAAAAACATATTCTTCATTTTTGGTAATAATCAAACATGTTTTTTTTGTATTAAAACTGCTCAATTACGTATCATGTACGTCATTATTTATCATGGCAATACTACTCTATCGCTGATAAAATGTGAAGCTAACACATTTCGGTAGAGTGAAAGCTGAAGTAAACCAATTGATATGACATGAACACAGACCTTATCAGTAACATGCATTACGATACATGAATGTCAAGATATCGATGTTTAATAAAAAAATTACGAACGATAAATACGATAAAACAAAATGTTACTCATAATTAAGCTTTACATTATAAGTTTGTTTTATAAATAATGTCATTTTCCATATCTTTTAAAATGTTAATTTGTCTATGCCCTCATCATAAAACAACATTAAAAACTGTAAATCACTGCACTAGTTTAAAAAAAAATGTAAAGTAAGCCATTAATATTTAATAATAACTAGCTCTACACCGACATTACTACAAATGCGAAATAGTGTGTTATTAATAAGTGTTCATTTGTTTCTATTTTTTCTTTTTAATTGTTATATCAAAAACTTTAAGTTATGTGTTTTAATGTTTTTTTTGGAAATGCTTATCGATTAATAGACTCATCACATGCCTATACATATGTTTACATAAGTTCAACCAGTGTGATGGCAAACCAGTCAGTGCGCATGAATGATTGCTAACAATACGAAGCGACTCGTCTATGGTTGTTTTTTTTGGCTCACGTGAGCACATGGTGAGCTTTTGGGATCATGTTTTGTCCGTCGTCTGAACGAGTTCGAAAATTGGTTACGTCAGATCAAAAACTGGGTAACTTGGTGAACTGAAAGAACAATTGTGTGAACAGTCTAGAAAACACATTTTTTGCACACTCACTATGAAACGTGCTCTAAACGTTTGTCCTAATCATTTCTCGTCCGAGTTCCAAATTGGGTATGATTCGTTTAAAAATATGGCCGGCCAGGGGCGGTAAAATTTGTATTATAAGGCTTTAGTGAAACCTTCTGAACACTCTAGATGTCACATTTATTGCCAAATTTTCGTGACCGTTGCTTAGAACATTTATCAGGGCGATATATTGGCCGATTCGGCTTTTCGGTCCGATGGACAACATGGCTGCCAGGAGGTAGGGCAGTTTTCATTAAATGGCTTTATTGACGCCATGTGAACATTTTAGATGTCTCGTTTATTGTCACCATCTTCATCTTAATGAAAATTGGTCCCTTGCCATCTCTCGAATTCGAAACTGGGTTATATAGGGCAAAACAATTGGTCAATTGGTCAAAGTACAGAGAAAAACTTGTAAACACTCGAGCGGTAACATGTTTTGCCCAATATTCAGGAAACTTGGTCAGATCAGTACCTTTTGTCCTGATTATGTCTCGAACTTGTTTGAAATTGAGTCACAGGGATCAAATTTTACGTCACGAGGTTAAATCAAAGAAAACGTTTGCGAATTCTCTACTTGAATTGTCAAATCTTCATTACAATTCTTAAAATAATGATATTTTAGCCAACTTCCATCACAAGGTCAAATTTAAAAAAAAAAATGAAAATTATAAAGGCCATATTTATCGCTCCACAAAACATGGTTTGAATATCAATCCCCGATTTTTAAACTTAGTCTTTAGGAATCAAAATTAAAGAAAAAAATGTGTAAACACTTAGAGGCATGCATTGCTTGATCTTTAAGAAACTCGCTCGGAATATTTATTTTAATGATATCTTGGCTGAGTTCAGAACTGGGGAACATGGTTTAAAAAGCAAGTTCACTGGGTAAAATTCACTCAAAAGCTTGCGAACACATTTTGTGTACCAATCATCATGAAAAATAATCATAATATTATTTTCTAATGATATTTTGGCCGAGTTTTAAAATGCAAAAACTGTTCAAAACAGTTCCTTCATGTCTCAGTTCAGCGACGTAGGAGGTTTGGTCCTCTTGTATATCATTTTAGAATTCAAAATCATATGCCTGAAAGTTTAAATAAGTGGACACTAGTGAAGAGTTTAACTTCGTTTCTATAAAATAGCTCAATAATTAATTAAACATATTTAATATCATACACAAATTAATTCAATAAATTCATTTCACGTTGTGTATATTTAAAAAAAGCGAAATAACCACAACTGAGTCAGCAACAATGCTTACAAAATATGATGGCTAAAATATTCATCACACTCTTCACTTCCGCTTCAAAAGTCTGACTACTTATCTATTTAATATCGGCACTTATTTAGTAGTTGACAATCAATGGTGTAGTTTCACAATATCTTGAAACGAACGGAACAGAAGTGAGCATCCACCAATTGCTTTAATTTTCTATTGTTTTCGAAGTTCGAACACATCAAGACATCGGTATGCGTTAAAGGGACTGTGACAAGGAAAAACTGGATTCCTACTGCAATTCTTATTATACATTTTTACATGAAAGAACTTTAATAAAACGCTAGTCATTAATTTAATAAAATAATATAATAATAAGATAACAACAAGTTAGCTATCAGTCAATAGTCAACAGTCAACAGTGAGCATCACATTCAAATATGACTAAGGAGCTATACAAACAAATGGACAGCGGACATCACTTTAACCAACTCGGCTAACATACTTGGTAACTGACCCTGTCCAGCCGACGGATGTTGAATGTTTACATGTTAAAATATAAACATAAAAGAGCCAAACGAACATATTATAAAGTGAATTTTACCTCAGAAAGCAAAAACTTCGTTATTGTTAAATATAGTGGGTTTTATCCGTTATTATGCCATAATTATTTTGCCAAAATTGTATTTTTCAAAGAAGATGTCCCTCTAAGGCCCTTTACAAGACATAGTCCCTGAATGGTCGTATATTTAAAAAAAAATAATTCCATAATGCGTATGCGAATATTGATATTTTCCGTAATGCAAATCATGATAAGCTTAGAAGTTACAAATTTATATAACTCTAGACAATATTTATCCTTATTTGATCTCCGCCTTATTCTAATTTTAAAACGCTTGACACGGCGTAAAATTATCGAAGATCGCAACAGAGAATTCTTATTTCGTGATATGTTCAGGTTTTACAAGTTTGAAGAAGTAGGTGTTGCTGCACGAAAGACGTGGATACGCACAGGGTGTATGCCTGCCTCTCTAAAGGGATCACGAACACAGAATAAAGTTTGTGGTTGTAAACGAATCTTCGCAATCATCAGAATTTGTTATTTTAGCATTATCAAGACTCGTCGCAATATATTAATCCCGGAATAGCAAACTTTATTTAAAAAGAAACACTAATCTGCTGGCACAAATAAAGCAAACCCATTTATAATCCTTTCAAAATCAAACACCATATCAACCGTTATTATTTGAAGTAAGCTATCATTGGTTGAAATAATTGACCAGCGTGTGAAATATAATATAATATAACTATCGTTGCTAGCCGAAGACAGGCGTGTGACTTTGAAGTCGACACTTTAATTGACAAGCGTGTAATTTAATAAAAAATAATATTAAATGGCTATTATTTCTCACTGTATACAATAGTTTCCAGTATATTAATTATTTTATATACGTTGTTATATGTTATAAGATAAGGTGGGCACTATTTTTTTTCAGAAGAGCGTACTTTGATTTCACTTCATCGAAGCGGTCCAACAACAAGCGATATAAAAACTTGAAACAAAAATCATGCAGGTATATCATTAACATTTTTTTGTATTACAGTCTTTTTTATTGATAGTTTATACTAGTCATTATAAGTACATATGTGACGAATGGACCAACCGACACCAAGACAAAGATAGGCTTACAGACGGACACACGGAATAATAGTCGGACGGAAAAAGGAACTGACCAAACGACCGACAAAAAGTAATTTTTCGCCAGACAAACTTGACTGACATGCCATACAGTTAAATAGACAAGCAACGGGCGGGCGGGAAATGTTAGTACGGGCGGGTGGATGGGCGGACGTTTGGAAGGACATCGTTCGTGCGAGCGGGTTGTGTCCGGTCTTGCTGGCGGGCGAACAGTTCGACAGACGGACATGTAGACAGACGGACAAATTAGGCAAAGAGCTGACTGACAGACTTGCGAACGAGTAAACCGACTAGAACGCCTGAGAAACGGATGGTTCGGGTGACCGACTCACAAACAGCCAAGACGGTCGATCATATTTACATATTGACACACGGTCGGTTAAAAAAAACTTTATAAACAACAACAATAATCTCATTTGAAACAGGTTTGAGTTTTCTTAAAACAGAGAAAACCACAATTTAAAATAAGACTTCAACCAATTGTATTTGAATCATTGCTGATTTGTCTGTATCTGCGTTTTATGGATTTATCAGTTCTCGTGAACATATTTACCGACTTTACATATATAAACATAAGACTTTAAAATATTTAAAAATTTAAACTATGAATTTACTTTGTTCAATATATTTTACCAGTACATGTTTGGTGCAAACCTATCAAATAAGATGTACAACGAATGTTAGAGTCATCAGCAAACATATATAACTGATTGATTTCAATCAAAGAAAAGGACAAAACATCAGAAATATTATATAACTTTGTAGAATAAGTGAGAACCAACATGATTCTGATATATTAAAAACTGGTACCACTGATAAAAGGTGAAATAACATTTGTGTATTCCAGAGCAATTCACAGAATTGTCTATACGTTTGTCGGAAGCACTCGATGATAGTGGAGCTGGGAAGGATACTGTAATGGAGCGGAGAAGAACATACCTATGGAGGGAGACAATAGAGACGATAAACGCGAAACTAAGAGGAGTCAATAGTGAATGTTTTCATTTCGGAAGCCAGTCGGAGGGGACCACCACTCCGGGTCTCCAGTCTGATATTGATTTACTACTAAGTCGAAACGATATAAATGTAATGAGAGTCTGGGAAGACTGGAAGGTCGGGTTGATGAACGGTATGATGCTCCTTGACGAGATTACTCCTCCTCAACAGTACCTGCTACAAGTCATCAGCAGTGACACACCAGAACCGGCCACAATTCTGTATGATGACATGTTCGTCAGGAAAGATTCTGGGCAAATACTATGGAGCGCTGAAGGATGTAAACAGGGCATAGCATATAGTACGCAAACCTCTTCCTGAAATACAACACTGGATAGACAGATGTAGAGGTAGACACTGGCCACCTGTTCAGCTGCTTGAGGCTGCACGGGTAGCGCCGTGTTTCCTGGTACCAGCCGGTCATCCAGACAGTGACTACAAACGCGAAGAATGGCGACTGTCTCCATACCTGATAGAACGAATGTTGATGTTTAGCTTTAATATGACACAAATAAAATGTTACATTGTTTTAAAACTAATTAAAAAATCATTATTTGCTAAAATTGTGGGAGATTCTATAACAAGCTATCATTGTAAATCTATAATGTTTTACACCATAGAAAGAACACATCCTTCCCTGTGGTTCGAACATAACCTAATGTTTTTACTTTGGCTTTGTGTAAACGTATTAAAGAAATGTCTGCGTCTGTGAAGGCTCCCGCATTATATCATAGAAGGAGTAAACTTGTTTGATGGGAAACTATCTAAGGTGCAGCAGAGACGCCACTAAGCGTATGTAGACTCAATGATAAGGAAAAACTTAAATATGTATTTAATATTGGTATAGATAACATAGGATGTCGGTTACAAGATTGTTATATCGGCGAATTGTACAGACTCGAGATATAAGGGTTTTTACTTACGTAACAGCATAAGCTTACTGCTTACCTTTGAGTGCTTGGAAACATTTTTTAATCGGTTAGGAGGATTAATACATTATATACTCAGTTCTAATACAACCTTGGAGAAAGATATAAAATATGTATTACGCAATGATTGTGAATACTCCACAAATGTCACAATGAAAACTGTTTCTTTAAAATTCATTCAACACGTGTATGCGTTGCAAAATTCAATCCAATCATCGTATTGTTTGCGATTACAGAATGTAGTTAACCGCAAAATTATAGGTCGTTTCCAATATACCTTAAACACTGATGCGGCTTCTAGTCGCTTAAAGTTGGCTTCTTTATTGTACTGTAGTGGTCATCTGCAAGCGGCGGCTAGAGTGTTGGGGGATGTGGAAAGGAGATATCACAGCAATGTCAAGGCTGTCTGTGATTGTAGACACAAACAAGGAGACAGGGATATGACGGTGTTTGCTAATATGCTATCAGGTAACAGTTACAACGGATATAACGAACCACCATTCGCATTCTGTGTCAGGTTTGTTAGGCAAGAATCGTATTGCACTCCTTTCATATTATTGTTTGAAATGAAACGCAATATCACTGAAGAGGAAGTTTCACAGAGACATTATGTTGATAAACAATGGATGGACTGCGCTGAGGTGGCTGCTCGTCCGTTCATCCACTATCTACAGTACCTCACGTATGGAGGACTCGGTGAACGTGTCAATCAGATACACGCATTGGAAGTCTTGGAGTCGTATATATATGATACAAGGAATACAATCAACCTGTATCAAGCCGAGACTGCACTGAACATGTTGGGATACTGCTATGAAATGGAAGGAGACTATGAAAGTGCGTTACATTACTTCAGAGAATCGTTGCGTTGTTGTGGCATAACAAACAATGCCGCTTACTGGCACGTTCGGCGTGTTCTTCGTCTAATAAGTGGTTAAAATACTAAGTGAAACATGTTTCTTGTGCACAATATTAAACAAATGATGTATACACGCATTTTAAGATAAAAGGTTCGTGATCGCTATGTTTATGTATTTTATGTTATAATGTATAGGAAAGTGCGATTCATATGTATATTTAAAAATATTAACATCGTTATTATGTTCTACATGCCCTTTTAGCAGTAACCCATAGAGCAGGATCTATGTTGTACAGTTTGTGATGTTGTTTGGTAAACTGATTGATATCTATTGTATGCATCTTCTGATAAATATGTTGTTTGAATGACTGTCTTGAACATACTTGCAAATGAATGTTTTGAACCTCATTAAGTATCAGAAGTTTCGTGCAGCCACTACTTTGTAACAGTAATTAATAAGGCTATAATCGTACTTCACTTCTTACATAATGCTGTTTGAAATGAAATCGTAATATAACCGAAGAGGGAGTTGCACAGAGAAATTATGCTGATAAAAAATGGATGGACAGTTCTGAGGTTGATGCTCTTCATTTCCCACACTATCTACAGTATCTCACATACAGACGACCCCGTGATTGTGACATATATGCTGCCTTTTTCGAAGGGGGCATTTAAATATATGTGGGTTCCAAGATTTTTGTTTTTAAAATCGTTATTAGTACTGCCAAAGTTAAAAAAAAAATCCAGAATAGTTTTATTTTATATAAAATGTTTAAGTACAAGGTCCATAACTTCGTAAATAATGAATGGAATGGAACGAAACTCGAGCTTGATCTGTAAGTCATGCAGGAATACTCACCCAACAAAAATAAGGAAAGAGTTTCGGAAAAAAACAAAAACGGAAAAGTGTTATTTTATAGAAAATTCCAACTCCAAGGTTCATAACTTCGTCAAAAATCAATGGTCTGAACGAAACTCGATCTTGATCTGTCAGTCATGTAGGTAGACTCCCACATCAAAGGTAAGGTAAATATCGATCAGGTCAATATTTGCATGAGTTAAGGGAAAAAGTCCGGAAAACTGTTATTCTACAAAACAAAATCGAAGTCCAAGACCCGTAACTTCGCCAAAAATGTATTGACCGGAACTAAACTAGAACTTAATCGGTAAGTTATGCAGGTAGAGTCACACACCAAAAATAAAGTAAATATCTGAAAGCGTTAAGGAAGGAAACGTAATGCCGGACGGAAGGACAGATGGACGGATGGACAGACAGAGCGACCGACGGACAGTGCGACTGCTATATGCCTCCCTACCGGAGACATAAAACATTGCTTGTCGTACATGTTATGGAACAATCGTCCTTGGCATGTCTATAACCAGACCACGGCATTTAAGCACGATGCGAAATTAAGTAAAATGTATATATACAGACAGAAGCCTAATGTGTCAATGATATGTGCAGCAACACGTAATTAACTTTTTAATAACACATATGAAAACATTATGAAGCATTGTCTTGAAAAAATATTGCTACAATACTCTAGTCCTTTATGTATTGATAGTTATAAATTGCCTCTGAAATACAGAACAATACACACAACACAATTGTATAAGTAAACAATACATGCATCCATGTGACAAAGATGCCCCACACTCCACTGTTGTTTTCAGACGTAACATTTAAATGTGACCTTGACATTAGAGGTGGTGAGACGGGTATTACACGTTACACGTTGTCTTTAGGTGATCTAAATTAATGCCAACTTAAAAAAAAATCTTCAGTATGTGCAAAAGCTGAGACAAGAATTTCAAATTTGAACGTTTACCTAAAACTGCCATATTGACCTTTGTAGTAGAGAGACATGTATAACACGCGACAAGTCTTTTTATTTTTGTCACATTTGTGTCAATTATTTAATTCAACTTCAAAATATGGCAAAGTAATGTCTTAGACAAGAATGTTCAAGCTGTTTAATTGCAAAATTCGACTTTTGACCTCTAGGTGTGACAATTGATGTCTTAATATCGATACTATATGCTTTTGTTTTTTTTCGATACGCTATATGATTTACAAGTGATTGACAACTTTTGAATGTTTTCAACAACAATTCAAAACCATTTTATTGAACCCGTATACCGTCTGCAATGGCCTACTTTGTCCAGATTGTATGCACATTCCTTTTTTTTTATCTTTATCGTAAGAAATTTCGCGTATGCGTTTAGGTTAGCGACCCGTTACATGCCATACAACTTGTGTAAACATACCATGACGTCACTTAGTTACTATCAGCCGATGTGTACACAATCCCCTAACAACTGGAAATCCCAGTAAAATCCATACCGACTTAGTGTCGATTTCACTCTAGTCTTAAATGGATTGTCACGATACACACATCGAACGAACCAGTAAGTTATATTATTTATTATAAATGTATTTTTATGCCCCCATTTCGAAGAAAAGGGGGTATATAGTTTTCGCATTGTCCGTCGGTCGGTTGGTCACACTTTTCGTGTCCGCTCTCTAATTCAAAAAGTTTTCATTCGATCTTTACCAAACTTGGTCAGAAGTTGTATCTAGACAATATCTAGGTCAAGTTTGAATATGGGTCATGCCGGGTCAAAAACTAGGTCACGGGGTCACTTAGTGCATTTCATGGATTAAGCATGGTGTCCGCTCTCTAATTGAAGTAGTTTTCATCTGATCTTTACTAAACTTGGTCAGAAGTTGTATCAATACAATATCTAGGTCAAGTTCGAATATGAGTCATGCCGGGTCAAAAACTAGGTCACTGGGTCACTTAGTGCATTTCAAGGATTAAGCATGGTGTCCGCTCTCTAATTGAAGTAGTTTTCATCTGATCTTTACTAAACTTGGTAAGAAGTTGTATCAAGACAATATCTAGGTCAAGTTCGAATATGGGTCATGCCGGGTCAAAAGCTAGGTCACGGGGTCACTAAGTGCATTTCAAGGATTAAGCATGTTGTCCGCTCTCTAGTTTATGTGGCTTTCTGATTTATTTTGATATTCTAAGACATTTTTATGCCCCCGAAGGAGGGCATATAGTGATCGGACTGTCCGTTCGTCTGTCCGTCCGTCTGTCCGTCACACTTTGCGTTTAGATTTCGAAAAATGCTCATAACTTCTATGTCCCTTGAGATATAACCTTCATATTTGGAATGCATGTGTATATGGACAAGGCCTTTCCATACGCACAAAAATGTTGACCCCTGTGACCTTGACCTTGAAGTAAGGG
>VMBQ01009978.1:0-28574 GCA_007657795.1 Dreissena rostriformis | reverse complement strand
TCGTCACGTGATTACCCCCTCTGGTTATGCTGACCTACAAATATGTTACGCAATACCATCCTAAACGTGCTGAACATAAAGTGCGAAGTATACTGCTCCGGTGAGACTTACTACACCCTGGAAACAGTCGCAGTTAAAATTGAATCTGCGACATATCAGGGTCCTTGTCTGAAAACGTATGTGTCGCGTTCTGAGAAAACTGGGCATAATGCCTGGGCGTAAATTGTAATCCCATATTATCCTGTGCAGACTGCACAGGCTAATCAGGGACGACACTTTCCGCTTTTATGGAATTTTTCGTTCAAATGATGTCTCTTCTTAGCGAAAATCCAGCTTAGGCGGAAAGTGTCGTCCCGGATTAGCCTGTGCGAACTGCACAGACTAATCTATTAGCCTGTGCGAACTGCACAGACTAATCTGGGATGACACTTTACGCACAACCATTTTGCCCAGTTTTCTCAGAACACGCCACATATTTCTGAAACCAATATAACCCGATTACGAACTTGACCTCGATTTTATCGCAAAAACTATAGTTCTAAAACGTTGCCCGTATTTTATCGAGGTCAATGCGTAATATCGCCCCGAAATGCATGCAGTTTGCTTTTTGGTACGATAACGAATGTTCAAAACGCAAAATGTTTGTTAAATGTTGAGACTATGTCAACACAATAATCTTGTTTCACTAAGTGAACTGGTTATTGCGTTTCGTCGCTATGTTTTTTTACATATTAAGTAATATCAGTGTTTTCGGTAATATGTCCACTGATACGACACGAACACTTCAAAAGCATTACATGAATGAATTGAGCCTCGTTCTGTGAAAACTGTGCTAAAAGCAGGTGCGTAAAGTGTCGTCCCAAATTAGCCTGTGGTCAGTCCTTGCTTTTATAATTAGTTAATACTGTTTCGGTTGTTACATATTTAAGATTAAAAGGGACTGTGAATCACGAATGACAAAAAAAGAAAAGTTCTAAAATACCGTATTTTTTACAATTATTGGTTTATATTGATTAAAATTTCACGACTGGTATTATTAGTTACACTGTTAGTAACTGATGGTTTATGGGATATACACCCTCAGTAATTTCATACCATATGAGAGCGAAGCTCGAGTATGGTACAGAGTGAAGAAGACGTACTCGTTGGATTAAAGGAGATACTGAGTGCTATTCCGGAGTCAATCCTTTGTCTTCCGGTGCCCGGTGTAGGTCAGCTTGTACACTGCAACTCGGCTAAGCGTCTTATGCGAATACGTGTCATTGTAAGTAAGGTGTAGCAGGCAATGGCACCCTTTGACTTTTCGTGTTTGAAGGTTATGAAGCCAGGGCGTTATATCTAGACCACATATATGTTTCGCGGCACGATTGAGAAAGATTACAAAGATCTTTAAAATGAGCCTTGCTCTGGGAAGGGCTTAATTCACGTGCGTTAAGTGTCATCCCAGATTAGCCTGTTCAGTCCGCACAGGCTAATCAGAGACGACATTTTCGGCCTAGATTTGTGTTAAGAAGGACTTCCTGAAAAAGAAAAATCCATAAAAGCGGAAAGTGTCGTCAATGATTAGCCTGTGCAGAATACAACACTTTACGCACATTCATTAAGCCCCGTTTTCCCAGAATGAGGTTCATATATGCTTCATTGCAGGACTGAAAAAAACATTACAACCATCAATGAAAGATAAACGAAGTGAAGAAGATGCCCCATTAAACAATTATGAAACTAACTTAATTAAAACAACAACATACTAATCGTCTTGTCTTGTGAACGAGGTTTCGTTTTTTGAGCTTCTTTCCATCATGAGTAAGCTTTGACGTCAAATGCAGACGTACTGTATTGAGTTCAAATAAGCTTTTGAAACAGACTTCACGTGTTTGCGTTGCTTGTACGTCCAATGCTGTTTTATTATATTTGCAAAATAAAAAATCCAACGCCTGGAAAATAATTCATGTTTGTTATGTCATGAAATGCAAGAGCTTACAGCGCAAACACCTATTCAAAACATTAAAATGATAATAAACCTGTTTATTACAAAATCAGATCTACATTTGAATCCATTGTAATTTGTTTTATACGCGTACGCACAGATACACACGCATTACGTTTATAATCTTCGTGACGAACTTAAATAAATGTTCTTTAATGTTGCCTACATTTAGTCCATATGAAACTATGCACCTAATTCTTTTTAAAATCGCACTCTCTGGTACGAATTAACAGTAGCGACGCATACTCGCATATGCATTACGGTAAACCACGTTTTTCCCAAAACTATGCTCATATACACGTATTGTATGAGTCAACCGGTCTCCCCTAAGAAAAGAAAGCTTTGTGCTTACTCACAACGTTAACGGTCCACGTGTTTCAAATGAAAAAAAAAACAACAAAACAAGCTGGTGATGCAAATGTTGAATCAAACGCAGACTGCACAGGCTAATCTGGGAAGACACTGTTCGCACATGCATTAAGCCCCGTTTTCCCAGAGCAAGGTGCATTTACAATTATTGTAGGACTTACCCGGTCACTCCTTTAAGAAATCATTGTGCTTACTCACAACTCAAACAGTCTACGTGTATCAAATTTAAAAAACAAAACGCGGGCAAAGCAAATGTTGAATCAATACGGATTAAGGCGGCCATATGGCGATAATCCCTCGTTATGGGGAACATGCATTGCGTTAAGAGGCATTTGGTAGCCGTAACGACAGTGTTAAATGCGTATATAAAATGAACTTAAATAAGCACTTGGCAAAGATGGGACAGGCTCATTTCTAATTAAGATTCTAATAGTTGAAGTGTGATCACTGATTTTCGTTATGAATTTTTGGTGTAGTTTTGTCATCTTGGTGCTTGTGATTTGTGATTGTAAGTAAACGATCCACTTAGTATTGCAAATAAATATAATACTAAACATATTTTTGTTTATTTAAAAGGTATATGAAAACTTTCTAAGGCATCAACACCGTTTGAAAATTTGAAACAATTTTTACATTAGTTAAATAGTACCTGTTCACGAACAATTTACACAATTTGGTATGTTCATCATATTGTTTACACATTGTGATTTTGTATATTATATTTGGGCTCCTAGTACTTTATAAATTGCTAATTAAGGTAAACCATCAGTAAGCTTAATATATACACTTTGGTTTCGTCAATAACCCACATTTACATACGAGATCAAACATCGTATTCAATCCGGTCGTCGAGAAAACTCTCAAAGACAACTTAGCTATATCAAAGATGTAAACCAATTGAGTGGCGTCGCTAGCAACATAAAACATGACACATTAGTTTGGGTTAATTGATTATTATGAAAACCACGTACTATCAGTATTTAAGAATATATTTGTGAATTTGGGAATAATCGGTCCACTCTTCCAGAAAAGATTTGGGAAACGTTGTACTATCGGTCCATTATACATGAATATATTTTGCGAAAGTGGGGACTATAGGTCCACTATACAGGAATAGATTTGGAAACTACTACTAGGTATTCAGACATAGATTTTGGGAAACTGGGAACTATCCACCAGGTTAGCTTAACAGACGTAACCATCGTATGTGCATTTCTTTATCGATTTTTCAACATTAAAGAAATGTCAGTCAATTCAACAATACATTATAAAAATCTTTGGTCTGTAAAATAAGTCTCTCGTTAAAACCATATATTCGTGAGACATTTACACACAACAAATATCAATAGTGGACCAATATATAAATCAATACTGATTGACTTATTGCTTTCATAACGAGCGACAAAATTAGGGTCGTTCTGGAAAATATTTGCTTAAGGCATGTGCGTTAAGTGTCGTCCCATATTAGACTGTGTAGTCCGCACAGGCTCATCAGACACGACACTTTCCGCTTGTATGGTCATTTTCGTTTAAGGGGAGTATCTTCTTTGTGAAAATCTAGTGAAGGAAGAAAGTTGTGTCCAAGGTTAGCTTGTGTGGACTGCAAAGGTTAATATGGGACGACACTTTACGCACATGAATTGAGCCAAATTTTCCCACAACGCGGCTAAATTATCAATGGAATTTCGGTGCAGTTATAAAGCAAACATTATGGACTTAAAAACATGTTGATCGCATGCCCTTTCTTTGACTTATTAAATGTAACGTGTTCATATTTAGAATCTGACACGTGTTTTGATCGATATACACTCATCAGTTAATTAATGTGTACGCATATTTACCTATACAATAAAGTCCCACAACATGTTGCTTACATTAATCAATACGATTTGTAATAAGTATTGTAACACACTTAACACATGTTCTGCTTGACTTATACCGCAATTGTTGTGAATAAAATCCACACATACCGTGATAAAACACCTCAACTATGGTTAAAGTTACAAATAAATAAAAAAAAAAAATAGAATATCAATATAATAATCTTCTGCAGGTTTCTATGTCTAGATATTACACTGATGCAAACGGTTATAATAATGCATTCAACTAATAAATAACCCCCAGTAAATTTATGTAAACAGTTTAAAGCGCATACGCAGAAAAACGGACGTTTGCGAGTGCCATCTATCGAAATGATTGACACAGTTTGATTGGGGTAGACAACGAACATTTGAACAGTTAGTTTCAAAATTCCAGCTACTTATGTTGTTGTTATCATAATACAGTTGTGTTATTGATTGCAACTGTAATTGCACCTTTGGGCATTTAGACGTATTGTTAGATGTAATTTTTGTTTTTGTATAATAATTATAGCAAATTGTTGTTTCTTTATAAACTACTTTATCTATGTCGCTCAAAAACACATGTCGTCTTTGATTTGATTGTTTCAGGGACAATATCTAGCAACGTATTAGGTACACATTCCTGCGAAAAGGAGATAGCGTCTTTTTTCATTTTATTACACTTAAACAACACGAAGTAACATAAAAGTCCCCGAAAAATACACACGTATATGTTAGTTCATAGAGTTATTTTTATTCACCATTCGCAAAAGCATACACTTTTAACAGATCTCCACTATTAATTTGCTGAATAACCCAAAAGGCAGCAGGGGGAAGGGAAATAATAGAATCGCCACTAAAACGACAATAAAACAAAAGTATTAATTCTACACCTTTGTAGAACTCAATTAAGAAAATCTTACTAAAAGGTCTGTATCTCAAGCTTTAAATTCCATTGCGCATGCTTTGATATTTGCAATTTCAGTTCCAGGTTCAGGTGCCGTCGTAGATAGCGACTCACAGGAAGCAAAATCAATACTGCTGTCAGTGTTAGGGTTAGTATTATTTACTCACATGGTACACATTTACTGGCTGCGTATACTTGTAGTACATATTGGCTTCGAACAACGAGTACGGAAGAAAAATGCAAAGACTACTGCGTTCGGTTCTAATGCTTGGTTTGATATTTTTGGGTTGCAACGGATATTGTTATAACAGAAAAGCTCTTAAACTGTATAATCAAGTATTAACATATGTACATAAATAAATATAATTTGTGGATATTTAAATGTTTATGTGGCCATCATCTTTATTAACAACATCGTATCCGTTTATCGGATGGGTACTATATTTGAGCCTCGCTCTGGGAAAACGAAGCTCAATGCATTTGCATAAAGTTTCGTCCAAGATTAGCCTGTGCAGTCCGCATAGGCTAATAAGTTACGAAACTTTCCGTTGTTATTGTATTTTTCGTTAAAATGAAATCTATTCTTAGCGAAAATCGGAAAGTGTCGTTCCAGATATGCCTGTGCGGATTGCACATGCTTATCTGCGACGACACTTTACGCACACGAATTGAGTCCCGTTTTCCCAGAGCGAGGCTTTTATACATACAATAAGTTCGATTACCGATTGAGACGAGCAACACACTCATGTCATAGAGATCATCGATTATCCGTCCTGTACACGTTTTATCGGCAGTTCACTTAAAGACAGCCGAAACGATGGCGGTCGCTATGGTAGTCAAACAGGGTGGGACAAGTACCACGGGGACCAAACCGAAAGTAGAGGCGGGGGAGGCGTTGACGACGACAACGCCGACGACGCGGACCTCGACAAGGCGATAAGCGTCCTTACGAAGGCTGTCGGCGACGTTGACCAAGGTTTGACGTCAGTGCGTATTACAAACAACAAACCGGAAGTCACAAGCAGCGTCACGCGTATCACGAACAGCCAAGAGATTCCCGCGAAAGTTGTTGCCATCATAGACTCGGCTTTAGGCAACTTGAGGGATAACATTCCCGACAGCGTTGTAGACATGATCAAGTCGGCGAGCAGTCAGACTAGTTCGTACACCAACCAAGACGACAAAAACGATGTTGAGCGCGCCTACAACTCCGCGACCGGCAATACGAATCAAGGTATTCCGGCGAACCTTGGAGATATTATTAATTATGCAAGCAATGGTAACAGCAACTCACGGCTACCAGATAACTTCGCAGACATCTTCAAGTCTTTCCCGAGCACTAACGGTAATTCCTTCAATGACGTCCAAACATATTCCAACGCTGGCGGGTCGAACGTTGACGTAGCAAAAATAATGCAAGACGCTTTCACAAATGCTGGGGATAACAAACAGGGAAAATGGCAAAAGTTGTCGAACGGAAACTACTTCAAATCAGATCATGACGTCAAAGTTTCTTCTAGCAGTTCAAAAAACCCTTCCGGTACCTCGTTTGAAGTAAGGTCGCCATCGGTCCATAATTATCGTGACTTCAAAGTTTCCACTAGCAATTCAAACCCCGGTGGATCCAACATTGACGTCAATAACATTCTTAAAAACGTAAAAGTTTCCAACAGCAATTCAAATTCTAACTCTGGCGGATCCAACGTTGATGTCGATAACATCCTTAAAAGCGCACTTGGAAAAGCCGGAAATGCACAAACCTGGCAAAATTCTTACAGGGCTGACACGCCATCTGTCCAAAACTACCGAGACGTTCAAGTTTCCACCGGTAGTTTTGAAGGATCAAACGTTGACGTCAACAAAGTTATAAAAAACGCCATTGGGAACGCAGGTGTAGCACAAACCTGGCAAAATTCGTACAAGGCTGACACGCCATTGGTCCAAAACTACCGAGACGTCCAAGTTTCCACCGGTAATTCTGACGGATCAAACGTTGACGTCGATAAAGTTATACAAGACGCCACTGGGAACGCAGGTGTAGTACCAACATGGCAAAACTCAAACCCTGGTTCTGGCGGATCAAATTCGGACAACTCGAACACAGACGTTGGAAAACTCTTACAGGACGCCTTCGCTAAATACGGAAACGGTCAGCAGAGCTCATGGCCCAACTTTGCGAACGTGAATTCATATCAAAATAATAATAAACCGGATGTTCAGGTCAGCTCCACCTCTGTTCGACGCACCTACACAAATACCAACACCGAACCGAAGCAAGTTAAATCGTTGCGCGGTAGCTACACAAACGCCCCAAATTACGGCGCCACTTCCGGTTCGTCATGGCGCCAAAATGACGCCGGTAAGTGTCTCATACAGCAGAAGTTATGCAAAGTCGGAAGTGACGAGGCGTGTTGCGCACCATTGTGCTGCACGCGGCTTGTTTCCGGTTCCGGTGGAGGCGATTTCGGCCTGTGCAAGCCCAGGACGCCCGGCATGACGTGCGACAGACGATAGACGCCGGCGTGCTGGGTCGAATTATGCATTGAATAAACATTAACATAGTACGTGATATTGTTGTGCCTTATGGCGTGTCGTATTGTGACGATGTTGAGTTGTTTGTTTTGAATTCATTGAATTATCGCTTTGCTTAATGTATAATCTACAATAGTGGCTAAATTTGGCTTTGTTTTAAATATTTCATGCACATGCTAATCAGGGTCGACACTCTCCCCCTAAACTGGATTTTTGTTTCCTTTAAACGAACAATTCCATAAAAGTGGAACATGTCGCCCATGATTAGCCTGTACGGCTAATCTGGGGTGACACTATAAGCACATGCATTACGCCAGTTTTCTCAGAACGCGATTCATTTTATCAAGTGCAGTACAAGTAGTTTAACCTTAAACATATGCACGACATTGAATTTTAAATTCAAAATGTAATAAATAAAATATTATTTTGTTTGAGAGTTGTTTCTGTGTATGCTTTCCATCCAACAATCGCGAACAGAATAATCGTGAATGCCCGAACCAATTAAAGCATCAGTCCGCAGAATATTAGTTAATGCATTTCTTAAAAAAACATGTTCCAATTAAAAAAATGACGTTCATTTTCAATGAACAAAAATGTCCGTTTTTCTTATATTTTGGTCGGTTGAAATTATATTTCATCAACCTTTAGTATTACAACTACAGTACTAGCACTATTTAATGTATGAGGCCTTGTTCCAAACACGAACAAAACAAAATTCCTCAACTCCACCACTATCAAATACATTTGAGTATTCCGAAGTAAACATACACATAACAAATTATATCCCATCGACGGTGTTACTCGATATTACGAAATACCGTTAGGCCATCGTGGTTACACATTAAAATCCAGATGGCGACAATGCGATAGTACGATGGCGACAATGCGATAGTACGATGGCGACAATTCGATAGTACGATTGCGACAATGCGATAGTACGATGACGACAATGCGACAACGCGATAGTACGATGGCGAAAATGCGATAGTACGATGGCGACAACGCGATACAAGATGGCGACAATGCGACAATACGATGACGACAGTGCGACAATACGATGGCGATAGTACGATAACACGATGACGACAATGCGATAATACGATGACGACAGTGCGACAATACGATGGCGACAATGCAATAGTACGATGGCGATAATTCGATAGTGCGATAATAAGATGACGACAGTGCGACAATACGATGGCGAAAGTGCGATAGTACGCTGGCGACAATGCGATAATACTATGGCGACAGTACGATATGACTATCGCATTGTCGCCATCGTACTATCGCGTTGTCGCATTGTCGCCATCGTACTATCGCATTGTCGCCATTGTACTATCGCGTTGTCGCATTGTCGCCATTGTATTGTCGCCATCGCACTATCGCATTATCGCCATCGTACTATCGCATTGTCGCCATCGTACTATCGCATTGTCGCCCTCTGGATTTTAATGTGTAAACACGATGGCCCTAACGGTATTCCGTACGATATAGTTAGTGGTCGCTGAAATAGTTATTGCCGTAAGCGATCGTGCTGTTGAACGGTCCACAAGACGCCACATGTATATGTATGACGTCTTATTTGCAATCCTTAGTTAGGCAAATCACATTGCTTAGCCTGATATGTTCTATATAGTGTATACGTTCAAATTTGGTTCATATCATGCCTGATTACATTTGACTGGCTGCATGGAATGAAACATATGGGTACAGTTGATACTGATACGGTTTAGTGTACAATGTTTATACATGTATCCAGCCCTAGAGTAGTATCACGAACATACATAAGTCAATATTCTGACTCAACTTTGAGTTTTTATCTCAATTTATGAGTTTAATTAGACCATCATGCTCAATTTGATGTTCATAAAAGCTTTTTTTTAGTTTTGAGTGCGACTCAACCCTGATTTTGAGGAGGAATATGTCATATTTGTATAGCTGAGATTTGAGATTGTTCGTGAGCTGACCGATGCTTTCTTTTTAAAGGCAACATTTCACTAACAAAAACTAGGTCTGTACCACTTGGGACTTCAAATCATACCCTACAAAAAATTGTACAGCGTTAAAACAAAACTTACAAACGATCTCATTTCGAGCGGAACTGCAGGTAACACACTAGCCTACCGTAAATACGTCTATTATATTGACCTTATTCCTTCATCAATTGCAAGCGCTTTTATAGAAAAGCTGGCATGGGATATAATGATTCATCAGTCGAGACCAAGATCCTTCATGATCAGTTCAGCCAGTTTTGACTAGTAAAGATATATTAAGTACACCGACAATCATCTCACCTCATAAACATCCCATACATTACTTCACAGAGTCTGGTTCTGCATGTGCGTAAAGTGTCGTCTTAGATTTGCCTGTGCAGTCCGCACTTTCCGCCTAAACCAGATTTTAGTTTTGCGCGATACACGAAGCGACACACGATATTTTGCGCGATACACGAAGCGACACGCGATATTTACCACGATATATCGCCTTTTGGCCTACCTACACAAGGGCGATATTTCGTGGTACATTCTCGCGCGTCGCTTCGTGTGTCGCGCAAAATATCGTGTATCGCTTCGTGTGTCGTGTGTCGCCCTTGATGAAAGAAGGGCGAGATTATAGATGGCACTATCCGGATTCCGTAGTATACAGATGGCAATTATGAAGTGACGTCACTGTATATATATACACTTGATTGTGAAGGCAGTCGACGACAAAATTGACAGAGAGGGAGTTTACAAAACACTTACACGTGCCCTTAAGAAAATCAATATTATATTATAACAATTTTGTAAGACAATTCAACAATTTTTTCACAATTACTGCGAAGTTGTACGTTTTCAATGTCATGTAGAGTTTGGGCCGTCAAACGTATAGGCAAAACATTATAAATTGCACGATGAACACTTGCACTGCTCCAGACGAGATTTGTTTGTTTACCGGTAAAGAAAATATTACAATTGGTAATATTTGCAAGTAAGATACATTTTGCCTTCCGGTTATATACATACGTCTTATCATTTTTGCGCGTGAATAAGCAATTGAACGGCATTTTTTCCATATTCGTGCGAATTGTTGATAAGCACATGCTATAAAAACACAGTATTCAACAGAGATTGGGTGTTAAGTAAAGAGATTTTTAATCGAATCGAACATAAATAACTGGACTATCAAGAAGCAACGCAACATGACTTCACATTTGAGGAGAAAGTGCTTGGCGTTGATAATAGCATTAATGTTCGTCGGAGGTAAGGTTTTGTTTTAATTCCTAAAGATTTCTATTTCAAATTGAAACAGTGTATGCAGACATACTTTATGAAAATAATTGATGAGGTCGATATTGTAGATTTATTTTTTGCCAATTCGGATGAAAGGTTTTAGTTAAATTATAACACACGCTTTCATTTTTATTGACATAGATATACACTTTTTAAACACGATATACACTTTTATAACACTTGTGTCGACCAGATTTAAGTTTCGTCAATTATTTATTAAGCCCAGTTTTCTCAGAACGAGGCTCACATTATTGCTTCATTTTTAGGCCATGTGTGTCCGGATAAAGATTCCGAGGAAAGAGTGAAATCTTTCTTGAAGTCACTGACGAGGTATATTTTATTCCTTGTTACTAGAGTGTTTAATTTTCATCATCTATACATATTCAAATATTGTAATAGTTCAGCATTCATAGCAATAACATACGATATTGAACGTATAATGTAGCTTTATACAATAATTAAATCGAAATTATAGATATATAAAGCTCGTATAGATATTAAAGGTTAGGTAATAAGAAACTATCAGTGAAATAGTATAATTAAATGGCACCAAGTTAACGCAAGAATTTTTATAACAAGTATCGTGGTCATAGTGTTGCAAAAACAGAAACAAACGATAGGATTTTTTTCACAGTTTCATCATATATATAGAGAGAGGCGTTATCAATTAAGTCGTTTTTCTTATATCAAATTGTTAATTGTGTGCCTCACCTAACAGAAAATGTGTTCTTTTCCATAGAATCTTAATATAAATATAATTCAGAATATATATTAAATTCGCGGCGTGTGTGGCATGGGTGTGAACTATAAAAAAAACAGTTTCAATAAGTGTGTTATAATATATTAGGAGTGTTTTTGAAATTGAATATATGCATACATGAATTAAAAATCATTATGTCAATTTCTTTAAAAAATGCACTGCAAAAATTATTAACAGACCCATCTCAACATGTGAATGTGTATTCCAGTTCGCTACAAGACGGAAGATCCCTTCATGCCGACGGTATGGCAAGAGCCTTCTCTGGCGCCATTTCCGGAAGTGGCAGTGGACCGGATACGGTTGCGCTTGATGCAGCGATACGAATAATTGAGAACACCCTAGCCAGTGGCGACTCAAATAATAAAGATCTCGTGGAAACCCTCGAAAGGTTGATCAACCTCCGAGACGTCGTGAAGAATCGACAGCAGCGCAACGGAAGTCCGGCGAACCGGAACGCGGAACTTAATCCCGAAAGAGTCGGCGTGGAAAATGATCGGTCACTAGTGCAAGGCCAAGAATCGGCACCGGCGGTTGCTGACCGCGACTTCCATAACAAGAACTGCTACAAGCTGGGGCAGATCTGCGGCTTCTACCGCGACTCCTGCTGCGCGCGCGATACGGAATACGGATCGAACGCACCGCTCTGCTGCATCCGGCTTTCCGGCCGCGGAAATGTCATCCTCAGCGACCGTTACGGGTACTGCGTGCCGAGCTACGCCTCTAACACGTGCGACGAGCTGCAGACGATGTTCAACCTTTAGCAACGCTAAGCGGCCGCCTCACCGGAAGTGACGTTATCCATGCGTGGAGTTGTCCGCTTGCGCGGCCTATTTGTTTTTGTTTCGCAATCTCATTTGCAGACACTTTAAACGTTGTTCTTCACGTGCGTTAACTGTATCTGATTTGCGTTCACTAAAATGTAAAGAGTTCATTAACCTTAGTCACTCGCCTTATGTACGAGTCATTAAGGCACGATACACTTTTCAATGATTTTATTATTATCGTAGCTTCGTATTTAATCGAAATATCACTGAATCATTTTTGCCCTAAGCACTTCATACATTTTTACTCTTGTGCATAACGCTAAAAGTGAATGTAGGTCCGTCATAATGATTTTTTTTGGTTTTAATTTTTATTAAATAAGTCCCCTTAATATTTATCGAATTATATATTCAATGTATTCTACTTAGAATACAATGTTTTACTTTTTCATAAATACACATGTGCACGCCGGCATAAAATTACGAGTATTCCGTGGATACTCTAAAATATTTGAAATGTTGTTTACAAATGCTGTCTCTCTGATTTAACAACGTACAATGTACACATGTGAGCCTCGCTTTGGGAAAACATGGCTTAATGCATGTCCGTAAAGTGTCATGCAGTCTGCACAGGCTGATCAGGGACTACACATGCTTATCTGGGATGACACTTGAAGCTCATGCATTAACCCCCGTTTTCCTAGAACCTCAAAATTGTGATCAGTTTCCGTTTAGTGTTCTTCTTCATATACATGTATACTTCATTGAGTCGTCTTTTATGTCATCTGTGTAATCTTATAAGTGTGTTTCTTATGTACAGTAAAGTTTTAGTATTCGCATGTTTGTCGCGTCCGGTATTGTATCATATTTTATGTCAATATTTTCACTTTTAAGTCAAGTT
The DNA here is from genome assembly GCA_007657795.1 of Dreissena rostriformis. Classification (NCBI taxonomy): domain Eukaryota; kingdom Metazoa; phylum Mollusca; class Bivalvia; order Myida; family Dreissenidae; genus Dreissena; species Dreissena rostriformis. Next base: position 15,244 of record VMBQ01009978.1, on the reverse strand, counting down.
ATTTGAGTGTGCTTCTAAATAAAATACTGGGGAAAATTGTATGTGTGTTGTCCAAATTGCAGAGTGATGACGACTATTATTACAGATGCCGAATCTGTGAAATTATTGAGCCTCGCTCTTGGACAACCGAGATTGATACCTGTGCGTTCAGTGTCGTACCAGATCAGCGTTCGTTTATATGAAGTCTCTTCAGGGACGACATTAAACGCACATGCATTAAACACCATTTTCCCAGATCGAGGCTCATATTAAAATTAATATTTTTTACAAAGAGTATTTTAAACAAGAAGGCTATCCTACCTGTTCGATAATATGGGCCTGACGATTATAGACTTATTTAATACAAATGAGCAGCGCTTTGAGAAAACGGGGCTTAATGCATGTGCGTAAAGTATCGTCATATATTAGCATGTGGAATCTGAACAGGCTTATCAGGGACTACACTTTCCGTATGCACTGGATTTTAGCTATGAAGAGACTTCCTTTAAACGAAAAATTCCATAAAAGCGGAACGTGTCGTCCCTGATAAGCCTGTGCGAGCTGCACAGGCTAATATGGGACGACACTTAACGCAAATGCATTTAGCCCCATTATCTCAGAGCGCGGCTCAATTATTAAGTATACCTTTTCCAAGCTCGGCTTCATTTGTTGAATATAAAGCAAGGAAATGAAAACATATTTATCAAGTATATACTCGTTAATTTATTATACTAATACATGAGACAACTGTTTGAGTTAACAACACACCAGTTAACAGGAATTGGGTCCCGGATTCCGTTCATTGAAAAGTAATGTTTCGTTACAGATGTTTTATCAGTGGACTCGCTTTAAACAACATCTGAAAAAGTAAAACAAACAACGTTTTAATACATAATAAATAAAAATGATTCATTTTTATTACATTTCTACTGTTTCATCCGCTGATGGCAAAATGACATAATTGCATTGCGCGGATCGTAACGATAAGCAAATCTTAAAAATTTGTCTGAAAACTCGTGAAAAAATCGATTATCTAACAAAACCAAGAAAAATCATTCATCTACTATATAGACGGACTTGGGATAATAAAACGTTTTGACGTTCACATTGAGCCCACCGCTGACGTCCGTTATCTAGCCGTAATACGCCGGTACGGAAGCGGTGACGCTAGGGACGACATCGTGCAGGCCGCTGCCGAACCCGAAACTGATGATTCCCAGCAGCTCACAACTTCCGGTGCCCCACCGACACACCAGCGGACCGCCAGAATCCCCCTGAATGGGTCAGAAAATTGGTATGGCATGTTTTTATTTAAATAACAACGATAGCAACAAAAACAATATTTATGGTAATACATCTTATACAAACTCATTGCCGACTACAGCGCCATTATGTCGAAAGCCGGAATTGCAAAATAGGATCTCGGTTGGCAGCAACGATCTCATTCAAATCTATTCTTGATTTTTCTCAGCTGTATTCTGTACATTTCATGGTACATTTTGGATCGCGCCCAATTTTTGATAACTATGCAGCGATAATAATCAATCGCCATTGGTCCGCATTCGTACAAATTGTTTTGACAAAGCATGTACGTTATAATCTTTAAAAGCGATCGATTCATATCCGATTCTTAACTATAGTTTGTAATACACGTGACAAACAGAAGAAATATAGGGTATAAAACGGCGAAAAATACCTATTTCGGCACGGACGTCGTCATCTTAATCGTCACGTGATTACCCCCTCTAATAACGTTACGTGATAAAATATTTATCATGTTTTGCATTTTTAGAAATTCAAATTGGTACAGTCATAAACTCAACTTTCAGCTCAAGACATTTGCTGTATTGAAATTGACCTATAAGGATCGAGCTCTTGGCGCTGTTATAAAAGACGGACAATGGTCTTTTCGCTCCATCACTTTCTGTAGCAAGTGTGACAAGTTTGTTTCTTCCTTCGCTCTCCACCTGGAGGATTGCTTTGATACCAACGAACAGAAGCTGCCCTGAAGGTGTTGCGTGTACCGCCGTAGGTCTGTCCCATCCCTGCTCAGTGTGATAAGCTTGTGATGTTCTTGGTTGATGATATATATCCGGTCACCAGTATGGCTCACAGCACACTTCCAGGCTTAACAATCAAATCTGGTGTTAGTACATAGTGATATATTGTACTTATGCATTCATATTTATATCAATCAATAATTCGTAATGCAGTAGACAAGGTACATGTTTTCGTACATTATAAACATAGTTTTTGCATAATGTCTTTACAAACACCAACACTCACATCTGGTGTTAGTACATAGAACATAATTATAGTGGTCTATTGTACTAATGCATAATTGCATGTATATTTGTATCAATCAATAAAACATAATGCAATAGACAAAAACATTTTATCATACATTATAATAATAGTATTTTTTTGCAGAATGTGTTAATAATCAATCTGATGGAACTACGAAAGCAATTGCGTTAACGAGGGTCCACGATAATTTGAATTCTTACATATGGTTTCATTGCTATAAACTGTATATAAGGTATTATTTTAATCAATTCCAAAGTAATTGTGTAAATGGCCATAACCATGGTAAAGTTTTAACAACCTCTAAAGATGGTAATGATCTCTTTTTAACAAAGTGGCAGACATTCATGAATCGGTGAAAGGGAATTCCTATTATCAATATCTATGTTAGTAACCAAAGCTTTTGCCTTCTTGATGCTTTAAGATGACGAACTCAATACAAGTGATTGAGGAACAATCACAGAGTCCCGGCTGGGCATGTACACATGAGCCTGTAGTTTTTGTGCGAGTGGTGCAAACGCGCCTTTAAAAAATCTATTAACACAAACCTCTTTTGATAGGGTGGTTAGTCTGAGACTTGAACCCGGGACATTTCGCTATCAAGGCGAGTATTGTACCTATTGAGCGTCACATGCTGCTAACACTGCTTATCATCAATCCCACTTAACGTCGCTACCGTGATATTCGGATGTGCATAACAATGAAAAGATACAGTCATGTGAAACATGTTGGTAATCCACGTGCTAATCTCTAAACATACTTACTCTTCCCTCATAGAGCTGTCGCAGCATCGTCCCTTTCAGTGTGTATTTCACCAATGCAGTACGTGTTGTCACATACAGATTTCCCGCATGGTGGGCAATACCGAGGCATACATGAGTCAGCTTAAGCGTCCTTGTTTTCACCAGCTTACCATTTCGTACAGATATAAACTGTATCTCGTGTCTGTTTGTATCATAGTCCTCTTGAGTAATCGCCACATCGCAGGAATTTATTTGACAAATGTCATATGTACAGTTAAACACATTGCAGTGGCTGACCAAGTTGTAATCTTGATCGATCAACTTTACTCTATTGTTTTCATTGTCTACCGCAAGAATACGACCATCAGGAAGACCGCATATCGCCATTTTAGAGCATGGTCCCTTGTCATCTGGTAGTTTTGCATTATGCAAGGCATCATTGTGTCGTGTTCTGAGAAAACTGGGCAAAATGCATGTGCGTTAAGTGTCATCCCAGATTAGCCTGTGTAGTCCGCACAGGCTAATCCGGGACGACACTTTCCGCCTAAACTGGATTTTCGCTAAGAAGAGACAGCATTTAAACTAAAATAATCCTTAAAAGCGGAAATTGTCGTCTCTGATTAGCCTGTGCGGACTGCACAGGCTAATCTGGGATGACAATTTACGTACATGCATTTTGCCCAGTTTTCTCAGAACACGACACCATTTCCCGTTATTGTAAACACCTTGTCTGGGAGAGTCCAATCTTACAGTGTTTGGGCAGGTACAATCTTCCCAAGACTGGAGAGTTGAGAGAGGTTATTCAGAAAATCATCAGCATTGAATTGTAATGCACTAAATGCAATACATTTATTATAACTAAGAGATTCTTTCAATTTATCTAACTTCATTAAACTTTGCATGCGGGCGCCGATGATACCCTTTTTCGTTTCTCTATTTTGTGTATTTTATCTCTGAGAGCGTTCAGCTCGGAAGAAAACTTGGAAAATCTGTCTAGATCTACCTTAAAGGAAGCATCCAGACAGGCCACATTATGATTCAACTCATTCACTGTTGCTTTCGCAAGTTCATCTATTTCTGCGTTTATTTTCCGACGCATATCTTCAATTTTCGTTAGTATGTCATTATATGACAATTTGATGAATTGCATGTTGCGTTGTCTCTGAACACGCATCTTCTTTAGTTCTTTGAGTTGTGATCGGATGTCAGATAATATGCGCCGTGTGCTTTCGTCAGATTGATATTGCGTTTCTTTATTTTTAAACGTAACCTCGTTGCATTTTCTGAAATTATACACATGCGTTTCTTGATAAATATCTAGGATTTATGATTTTTATAAATATTTAGGATTTATGAAATCGTGCAAAACTTATCAGGGGAGCTGTTATTACCACCCGTTAGACTTTTATATTAGGTAGATTTACTCTTATAAAAATCACTTGTATTTTTGTTCAAACCATGCCTAATTTACAATATATTAATATATATTATCATATTCAAATGAAAATCGCACTGGATGGTATATGAATGAGAAAATATTAATACTGATTTATGCTAAAATCAACAGCTTTAGCCAGCTTTATTTTAAACCTATTTATTGTAGCTCGGTTGCATCAAAAGCGTTAAGCTTATTCATACATGTATGAGTCCGTTTCTTGGGTAGGACCAATACTTGTATCTTTTAAGGTTATATAAAAGAAAGGTCCCACGTTGGAGATCAAACCAGAATCCACATTTTCGCTTTGCGTACACCATATCTACATGGTCAAATACCACAAAATAAAAGTTTATTGTTATATTATATATAACAGATTGGAGGATGTAAGCAGCATTTTGAAACGCTTAAAATTTAATTAATTTGCTAAATTAATTTTTTTATTGAAAAAATTAAAATGTTTGTGTACACGATGATATCCTGACATAAATTGATTTGTTACCATACATGTCTATCAAATAAGCCTTTGTCCGTAAATTAGGTAGCACCTTTTTTAATAAATAAGAAAAGCTGTCAAGCTGTCAATATGTGAAATGTCCTGAAATACATTACTCGCTACATAGGGATTGTTTTACGTAACGAGTGTGTGGTAAAACCTTAGCCAACATACCTATGACGTTCAAATGATTTTTCTCCATGGCTTCTGCTTCCGTTAAGGCGATCCTTAGCTCCGAGCGCTCTAGTGTATAATGTCATTTCTCCACTTCCGCTTCTGTCATGGGATGAAAACATAATACATGTATGCTTGTTTTTAACGCATTTGTCACAAAAGAACTTGACACATGATTCGCCACTCAAGTCCGCATACGCAGTCCTCCCGCTCTCTTCAGCCGTAGAACAGCAAAATTCCATGACAACATTAATTTGCAATGTCTTGTGCACTGTGTGTGTGCAAACAAACTATATGTGCAGTGTGTTTACATCTAGGTTGCATGCAGAAATATTAGTGTATTTTTCTTCCGCTTTTATTGAGTACAGAGATAAGAATTTAAACATTACATGTACTTCATGTAACATCGCCTAATTTCGTACATATCCGTAACTCCGAACATTTTCCGAGTATGCACGTAAAACTACGACCATTCAATCAAAATTAAAACAAGATAGCGGTCCGATTGCGTGACATATTTTATCAAATACCTCCGTGGCGCAAATGTAGAGAGCTACCTTTAAATATAAGAGTATTTGTGTTCAAATCTCGATGCATCAAACTTTTTTATTCTACGTTTTTGTTTTCTATTTTCTTATTTTAGACTGTTTAAAATAGTACAGACATGGTAAATAAATACATTAATTGACATAAAAATACGTGAATATTTCCCCTGCCCTTTACAGTATGAAAAACGCATTTTGAATTCCAAGGTTAACACATTTATGCCAAGTGGACTCTCCCATCTAAATTGGATCAATTTATTTCCAAAATAAGGTATGTCTAGTATATTTATTTCTATATTTAGAATATTTCTTACAGAAATTCCTTAAAGCAAACAGCGCAGACCCTTATGAGACGCCGCATCATTCGGCGTCTCATCAGGGTCTACGCTGTTTGCCAAGGCCTTTTTTTTAGACGCGAGGCATAAATGGTTCAAGTTGAGTAATCATTCCTGATCGGTGAAGGTATCAGGTAAGCATGTGGTTTGTTACACTATGAGTTGATTATGAACTATCCATCATTTTCACATGTTTAAACATGTTTGCAAAAATGTTTGACCTACTCTTTATTTGAAAACTAAGCAATTCTAAATGGCGTTGCTTAGGTGAGCAGCATGAACTATTTCGGGCCCGACTGCTTTATTGTATGCACCTGTGTCTGTGCTTGTATGAAATATCGGCTCAATTTGAATTTTATTGACTGCTACAATTTAATAACACGCTCACCATCGGTAAATTAGCATGTCAAAAATTGATGTATATAGAATGTGTTAACGTTCTGTAAACCATACGAATTGCATGCAAATAATATGAATTTATTTCACGTGAAAGATGTTTATTTTATACTTTCAATAAATGTATTCCATCCGAAAACAATTATTTCCTTATTTGAACTATTTGCCAAAAATAAGTTTAGACTTTGTTTGCAAGAAACCATACAGGACATGGGCATAAACTATGTTTTCCATAAAATAAAACTTGTTTTACTTTTCAAACAAACCAACCATGGTGATGGCACGTATTATTGTTGTTCGTTCCACTGAAAATTAAATGACATATGCTTGTTAGCATTTGATACCAATTAGTAAGTGGTGTAGTGCAGTACAATGCGCTAACTCGAGCATGCGATAATTACAATTTTCGAGCACTAGTTGCGATCCAGGCAAAATTGTTCTTTAATTAGATTCAATCTTCAATTTCTCAAATTTTGCTCATCCGAAAAATTCATCCCCTCAACGTTACCGAGAGCATAAGACATGAACAACGGTTTCTAGGTTACTTGAGGTCGAACATAATTATCATCATACTTATATTTTTTCAAACGGAGCTTCGTGATTAATCTGGTAAAGCAGGTCAATTTGGAAATATTGTCTATATGGGAATAATATGTAATGTATAACAAAATGTGCGTGCAATTTGATATTTCACTCCTTCTGCCTGAACTGCATTTTTGCTAAGAAGAGACTTTATTTAAACGAAAAATATCATAACAACGGAAAGTGTCTGACTGCACAGGCTAATCTGGGACGACACTTTACGCACATGCATTAACCCCCCTTTTTCAGACCGAAGCTCATATCAAATTTGCTTGCAATCTGGTCTTTAAGGAACTTATAAGGCTTCCCACGCTTTGTCGCCCAGTGCACGGGTATGCCTTGCAAAACCAAACGCCTGAAGTTAGGGTTGTTTTTACAAAGAAGACAATCTTAATACTGAGTTGTGTGCGCCTGAACGTATGTTTTGTTTCGACAAAAAACGTACAAACATATACATTAGTATATGCTTTAGAGTTTTTGAAATATATAATAGTATAAGCTGCAGACCAGATTTAAGATGCAGTGCACTGTTTTACTGAGTGGTCATAGTTTCATTAGCGCATGTTATTTCACACTTTTGGTCGTAAAATTCTTTCGGGGTATTTGATTTCAGTTTGGTATTATTATAATAGCGCGAAACAAACAGGCCGTAATTAAAATTGCTGTAATTGATATTTTACATACAGCATTATTATTGTATCCTTAATGTACATAAGTTGAATACAAACTAACATAAGTTAAAGACACTAATGCCTAAAAGACAAACAAACAATAACGAACACCACACAGAATGTTAATACGTACAATGTGTCGTGTTCTATGAAAACTGGGCAAAATCTTGTGCGTAAAGTGTCATCCCAGATTAGCCTGTGCAGTCCGCACAGGCTAATCCGGGACGACACTTTCCGCCTAATCTGGATTTTCGCGAAGAAGAGACATCATTTAAACGAAAAATTCCATAAAAGCGGAAATTGTCGTCCCCGATTAGCCTGTGTGGACTGCACAGGCTAATCTGGGATGACAATTTACGCACAAGCATTTTGCCCAGTTTTCTCAGAACACTCCACATATGCTTGAACAAAGACAAAGTGCCGTTGTTTTGAGTCCACAAACATTTATGACAGTATATAACCTGGAAACTATTGAATATGGGCCATATAACTGTCACAATTTATAGCAGCCAAAATTCTTTACTAACAATCACCTAAGTCTAACGTTTTTTTTCAGCTGTGAATTCCATCACAAAGTAGGAGTTTTTTTATACATATATTTTGAGACTATAATTTTTTATAATGGTAACACAATACACAGGGCCATAATTCTGCCAAAATACTGGCTTATCTGGGACGACGCTTTACGCAAATGCATTAAACCCCATTTTCCTAAAGCAAGTTTCAAATTATTCTGGATACACTGAAACCGAAACTGTTGGAGCTGGACTATACAGTTTTTGTGCATGATGATATTTTAGATGGATTACCGCTGTACAGTGTTATTACAAAATCGATCCATGCCAGTCGAGTTGTGGTGCGGGTCCTTTCTAATGGTCCAATGGACAGTTTGGAATGGAAACTAGCTGTCCACAGGACAAATGAGGAATCAAATAACATACAAAAGCCCATGTCTGTAACTATGTTCTACAGTTCCGACTCAACGCATGGCCTTCCAGACGAACTTCAGCTGTTCCGACACTGTAACTTTGTCGGAGATGAGTTTCATTTCTAACTCAAATGTCCAGTTTTTAATAGTCTTAGAAAATAATATATAAATATATATTATTAGAATCGCAAATATATTATAAAATATATCGAACTTTTAAAAACTGACTACGCTAAAACAATTCAAATTCGTTCAACATTTATTTTTAAAGCAGCTAATTTTAGCACTGAATTATATTATCAATAGTTTAACTCCATATATTACTGTTTTGTTGTAGTTATAGCAATAAAATGTATTAGTATACACATTGTTAGAACATTCAAGGTTGTTTTGCATAAGATACGACTCTACAATATGCATATAATATACTTACCTTAATACATAAATGTTAAAACTAGCTGTTTTTTTTAATATGCTTGTCTTAAGAGTTGCCAATTCTATCGTTATAAATTGTAAATTTATAATGCTTAAAATAGTATATTTATATGATGTATGTCATTGACCACATTGTGTATTATATGTATGTGTACTCATGGTCTTAAAGCCAAATGTATTCTGAAATAAAACCACGATGCGTTTATTGACTATCCTACCAATTTGAGCGAACAAGAAACAACTGCTTTTTGGGAGGATTGCATCAATAAATTTAACCTATTTATGCCTAGTGGACTCTCCCATCCTTTTACAATGGATCAATTTATTTCCAAAATTAGGGATGTCTAGTATATTTATTTCTATATTTAGGACATTTCTTACAGAAATTCCTTTAAGCAAACAGCGCAGACCCTGATGAGACGCCGCATCATGCGGCGTCTCATCTGGGTCTACGCTGTTTGCCAAGGCCTTTTTTTCTAGACGCTAAGCATAAATGGGTTAAAAGTCATATATTAAACTTTGTTAATTGGACGTATATTATATGCCGATGATTATTTGCAGAACTGATATGTTACGAGTATATTAAACACTATTGAATTCAATGTTATATAAATGATAATATAGACGTTATGAAACTGTAAAAACAAAATCAAACAATTCATGTATGATTTCTTTATAACTTCATACACTGTTTGATTAACACTTCTGTATTTTCAATTTATCTTTGTTAAGTGCATGACGTTATTTTGTTTTGTCTTTTGTAATTGCGCACTGTCTTTCATACCTTACCTTTTAATGAATCAGGCGTCATTTTATTCCACGGAAGCCATTTCATTATTGACCTCGTATGAATGATAAATGGAAGAATATTTAGCCAACAACCGCGATTAAAGTGCAATGTCACATATGCTTAAGGTAAAAATATCCGTAATGGTTGTGTTACACGGAAGAAAATGAAAAGCTTGAGATTTAGTGAAATATCCCTAGTATTCCTGTTTCGAATACTCACGCCGCCAGTTACAATGTATATCTTCCGTGATCAATAGCATAAATTTGTCGTGTTCTGAGAAAACTGGGCAAAATGCATGTTCGTAAAATGTCATCTCATATTAGACTGTGCAGTCCGCACAGGCTAATCCGCTATGACACTTTCCGTCCAAACTGGATTTTCGCTAAGAAGAGACACCATTTAAACGAAAAATTCCATAAAACCGGAAATTGTCGTCCCTGATTAGCCTGTGCGGACTGCACAGCCTAATCTGGGATGACAATTTACGCACTTGTAAGCATTATGCCCAGTTTTCTCAGAATACGACTCATATATCACATCATACAAAGCCTAAGACAGTGTTTGCATTGTTATCAAACACGTGGTTTTCTTTCATTTTCATTAAAAAGTTCACGATATAACTTTAAAGTAAATTGTATTTGATGATCATCATGAATTAAATAGAGGTATGATGTTCATGAAAGATAACATTTGTTTACATCCCACGCTGTTGTATGTGCTCAGACACTTAACTTTAAATTCCAAGTAAATCGGCAATGTCAGAGCACTTTTTTCAATATAGTAGTGACTTTCATGCTAAATGCATTCCCGCATGACAGAAGAAATGTAGTTCCCCGAATAAAACAATATAAACTGCTGGTAATATTTGGGAACAAAACTATTAAATTTCATATTTAATAAAACACATTTACGAACAAAAACAGCTCGAACAACAACAACAAAATCGTATGTTTTGCTTAAATCGAATGTATCATAAATCAAATACAAAAAACATTCTTTGTTGGACGAATTTATAGTTAACCATTCTTTCTTTCAAAGGACGTTTGTGATTTATCTGCATTTTACNCCGGAAAAATCCCCGACCGCCATGAGGATTGAACCCGGGACCTCCCGGTTCCTAATCAGAAAGACACTCTATCGCATCACTATAAAAGCTAGCTCATATAGCAAGACAGTATAAGTTCTCCTTATACCGAACCCTGCTACACACACACCCCCATTTGTGAATTTATTCCACGAATTTCCTACTGCCACGACATCTTTGGGACGTCTGACACACACGGTTCTTTTTTTTTACTTTGGGCGCCAATGTATCCCAGCCGGAAAAATCCCCGATCGCCGTGAGGATTGAACCCGGGACCTCCCGGTTCCTAATCAGAAAGACACTCTATCGCATCACTTTTAAAGCTAGCTCATATAGCAAGGCAGTATAAGTTCTCCTAATACCGAACCCTGCTACATTTATACGTACAATATGCTTGAAAAAAGACAAAGTGCCGTTGTTTTGAGTCCGCAAACATTTATGAAAGTATATAACGTAAATTGGAAAATATTGTATATGGGCCATATAACTGTCACAATTTGTAGCAGCCAAAATTCTTTACTAACAATCACCTAAGTCTTACGTTTTTTTCAGCTGTGAATTCCATCACAAAGAAGGAGTTTTGTATACATACATTCTGAGACTATAATTTTTTTAAATGGTAACACAATACACAGGGCCATAATTCTGCCAAAATACTGGCTTATCTGGGACGACGCTTTACGCAAATGCATTAAACCCCATTTTCCCAAAGCGTGGTTCAAATTATTCTGGACACACTGAAACCGAAACTGTTGGAGCTGGACTATACAGTTTTTGTGCATGATGATATTTTAGATGGATTACCGCTGTACAGTGTTATTACAAAATCGATCCATGCAAGTCGAGTTGTGGTGCGGGTCCTTTCAAATGGTCCAAGGGACAGTTTGGAATGGAAACTAGCTGTCCACAGGACAAATGAGGAATCAAATAACATACAAAAGCCCATGTCTGTAACTATGTTCTACAGTTCCGACTCAACGCATGGCCTTCCAGACGAACTTCAGCTGTTCCGACACTGTAACTTTCTCGGAGACGAGTTTCATTTCTAACTCAAATGTCCAGTTTTTAATAGTCTTAGAAAATAATATATAAATATATATATTATGAGAATCGCAAATATATTATAAAATATATCGAACTTTTAAAAACTGACTACGCTAAAACAATTCAAATTCGTTCAACATTTATTTTTAAAGCAGCTAATTTTAGCACTGAATTATATTATCAATAGTTTAACTCCATATATTACTGTTTTGTTGTAGTTATAGCAATAAAATGTATTAGTATACACATTGTTAGAACATTCAAGGTTGTTTTGCATAAGATACGACTCTACAATATGCATATAATATACTTACCTTAATACATAAATGTTAAAACTAGCTGTTTTTTTTAATATGCTTGTCTTAAGAGTTGCCAATTCTATCGTTATAAATTGTAAATTTATAATGCTTAAAATAGTATATTTATATGATGTATGTCATTGACCACATTGTGTATTATATGTATGTGTACTCATGGTCTTAAAGCCAAATGTATTCTGAAATAAAACCACGATGCGTTTATTGACTATCCTACCAATTTGAGCGAACAAGAAACAACTGCTTTTTGGGAGGATTGCATCAATAAATTTAACCTATTTATGCCTAGTGGACTCTCCCATCCTTTTACAATGGATCAATTTATTTCCAAAATTAGGGATGTCTAGTATATTTATTTCTATATTTAGGACATTTCTTACAGAAATTCCTTTAAGCAAACAGCGCAGACCCTGATGAGACGCCGCATCATGCGGCGTCTCATCTGGGTCTACGCTGTTTGCCAAGGCCTTTTTTTCTAGACGCTAAGCATAAATGGGTTAAAAGTCATATATTAAACTTTGTTAATTGGACGTATATTATATGCCGATGATTATTTGCAGAACTGATATGTTACGAGTATATTAAACACTATTGAATTCAATGTTATATAAATGATAATATAGACGTTATGAAACTGTAAAAACAAAATCAAACAATTCATGTATGATTTCTTTATAACTTCATACACTGTTTGATTAACACTTCTGTATTTTCAATTTATCTTTGTTAAGTGCATGACGTTATTTTGTTTTGTCTTTTGTAATTGCGCACTGTCTTTCATACCTTACCTTTTAATGAATCAGGCGTCATTTTATTCCACGGAAGCCATTTCATTATTGACCTCGTATGAATGATAAATGGAAGAATATTTAGCCAACAACCGCGATTAAAGTGCAATGTCACATATGCTTAAGGTAAAAATATCCGTAATGGTTGTGTTACACGGAAGAAAATGAAAAGCTTGAGATTTAGTGAAATATCCCTAGTATTCCTGTTTCGAATACTCACGCCGCCAGTTACAATGTATATCTTCCGTGATCAATAGCATAAATTTGTCGTGTTCTGAGAAAACTGGGCAAAATGCATGTTCGTAAAATGTCATCTCATATTAGACTGTGCAGTCCGCACAGGCTAATCCGCTATGACACTTTCCGTCCAAACTGGATTTTCGCTAAGAAGAGACACCATTTAAACGAAAAATTCCATAAAACCGGAAATTGTCGTCCCTGATTAGCCTGTGCGGACTGCACAGCCTAATCTGGGATGACAATTTACGCACTTGTAAGCATTATGCCCAGTTTTCTCAGAATACGACTCATATATCACATCATACAAAGCCTAAGACAGTGTTTGCATTGTTATCAAACACGTGGTTTTCTTTCATTTTCATTAAAAAGTTCACGATATAACTTTAACGTAAATTATATTTGATGATCATCATGAATTAAATAGAGGTATGATGTTCATGAAAGATAACATTTGTTTACATCCCACGCTGTTGTATGTGCTCAGACACTTAACTTTAAATTCCAAGTAAATCGGCAATGTCAGAGCACTTTTTTCAATATAGTAGTGACTTTCATGCTAAATGCATTCCCGCATGACAGAAGAAATGTAGTTCCCCGAATAAAACAATATAAACTGCTGGTAATATTTGGGAACAAAACTATTAAATTTCATATTTAATAAAACACATTTACGAACAAAAACAGCTCGAACAACAACAACAAAATCGTATGTTTTGCTTAAATCGAATGTATCATAAATCAAATACAAAAAACATTCTTTGTTGGACGAATTTATAGTTAACCATTCTTTCTTTCAAAGGACGTTTGTGATTTATCTGCATTTTACGATTGGGCAAAGATATTTTTACACTACGAATGAAATTACATTATATGCCTGTGCTTTATAACGACGGGTAGGTAAATTACAATAATGCGCAATATTATATTGTATACAAAACAAAAGCAAATACAATAATCTGCATAAATGAATTACATTAATAATAATATGTATACTTATACATTTGAGAGAGGCATTATTCAATGTAATATGTGGTTATAGACAATAAAATATTTTTACAGAGAAATAAGACCCATATTATAAAAAGGACGAATTTTATCTTTGAAATTCTAGCATTTGCTTGCATGTATACATGTTTACCCTGTATACGCAATCATAATGTGCCAATACAACTAAATGTCAGATTTCGTAAGACATTTTCCGATAACATAATGCCTTTAAGACTGTCATTATCAAATTACGATATAATAAAACAGTAAAGTGATCTTTGATGAATCTGCATATGTTCCTTGTAATCGTATACTTTAATACGTTATGTAGATTTGTTACAAATATGAACACTTTCTTAAAGTAAAACGGATTGTTTCTTAAATGCAAAAGAGATCTGCCTTTTTTGTCTTTCCCAACAGCCCTCTGCAGTCCTTAGCACTTCTAAGCATTATACAGCAGATTGTTAACCGATGTTTAGGAATATTTACCGATGTTTACAAATGTTCACCGATGTTTACCGATGTTAACCGATGTTTACCGATGTTTTTCCAAACTTACCGATGTTAAACAATGATCGATATTCTAGATCCGGCCACCAGAGGAGTTCTTGCCATTGAACAGTATTGTTATAAGGACACCTGAAATAAAATTATTGCTGGTTTGAAGCTCAAATAATAATAAAATGAAACTCCTTCTACGCCAGAAAGATACAATTGAAAATCAACAACGTGGTAATGTTCGTACTGACTAGTTACGAAAACCATACGACACATAATAAACACATATTACAAACCAACCCGTAAGGAAAAAAAAACGGGGACAAAACAAGGTATTAAATGGATATGTATTCGAAGCTCTCGATTTAACATTTCATTGAACAAGTATCATTCAATCAAGCAAAATAACAGAGTGCACTTTTTCAATCCAGTTCAATTCTAATAAGCGAAATCCGAAATTATTTCCCGAAAGT
>VMBQ01009977.1:0-28859 GCA_007657795.1 Dreissena rostriformis | reverse complement strand
CACTACATACCAAATTTTGTAGCCCTTGGCCTAATGGTTATGGACAAAAAGATTTTTAAAGTTTTCACAAAAAGGCCCTATATAAGCATATGTTCAATTTTGTGACCCCCGGGGCATGGTCAAATTTAACCTCAGGGGCATAATTTGATGACATTTGGTAGAGGACTATAAGCTGTCACTTCATACCAAATTTGGTAGCCCTAGGTCCAATGGTTATGGAAAAGAAGATTTTTAAAGTTTTCACAAAATAGGCCATATATAAGCAAATTTTCAATTTTGTGACGCCCGGAGCGGGGTCAAATTTGACCCCTGGGGCAAAATTTGAACAAATTTAAAAGAGGTTCACCACAGGAACATTCCCAAGAAATTTCATCAGAATTGGACCAGTAATTTAGGAGGAGAAGATGTTTGAAGAAAAAGTTAAAGCACACACGCACGCTGACATGACGGACACAGGACCATGACATAAGCCCCGCTGGCCTCTGGCCAGTGGAGCGAAAAATGGAGGCTAAACAGGATTTTCTTTAAGTGTGATCTTCACCTTAATTTGGCATGAAAGGCCATGTCAGTTATCACATTTCTTTAAGGCCCAGTCTCACTATGATGTCCGTGGAGCCCTGGTGCGTGATCCGGGATCTACCGGGATGAACCGGGGCTCTACCGGGATTAACTGGGGCTCCACCGGGGACAACCGGTATGAACCGGGGCTCCACCAGGTAAGTATTTAAATGTTTAATACCTGCGGGGTGAACAGGGAGTCACCGGGAAGGACCGGCAACGACCAGCGCGGCACCGTGAACAACCGTGACGGCACTGGGAACAACCGGGACAGCACCGTTGCTCCACTGGGGCCCATACAGACCCCAGCAGAGCTTCAGCAACACCCCGGTTGTCGCCAGTGGTGCCAAGGTGGATTAAACGGGGGCATTGCCTTAGCTCTGCCATGCTCTGATGCCGGTATAGCCCCGGTGAGTGCCGGCAGAGTTGCAGTAGACCGGGGCTCTGCCTGGAAGCTGCCAGCTTTCACCGGGGCTCCACCTGTGCATTACCGGCGACAACGGGGCTCTTCCGGGGCTTCATCAGGATAAACCGTACATTGTCCAGGGTTGACCTGGACTCTGCCGGGTTGTTGACCGGCTTCAACCGGGGCGGCACCGGGAAATAGTGTGACTGCGTTAAAAGATTTTGACGAATCATCCCGGTTCTCGCTGGTCAACCGGCGTAAGCAAACGGGGATGGACCGGGGCTCTACTGGCAATAGTGAGTCTTGGGCTAAATGGCAAAAACCTAATGTGCCTAATTATATGAAAATCTATTTAAATGAACAGAAACATGAGCAAAGAATGGACATAAAATGGAGGCTACAATATTGGACCTTCAAGTGTGACCTCTAGCTGGAGCCAGCCTAACTGACACGTGCCTTTTTGAATCATGTCAATGATTTAACTGTTTCAGCCAAGTTTCATAATTAAACATCACTCATGAGGTAAAACAGAACGGACATTATTTTCATTAGTCTACGGCCTTCCATATACTAGCATGATTCGCTTCAGTGACTATCATAAACACACTTCTTTAAAGGTCAAAAACTTACCTGTCACCTGACCAACAGACTATATTAATCGGTATAACACGTGCATTCTCATAGATTTCTTTAGCGACTATGTTGGAGAAGACTGGTACAGTCTTCATAGGTGAGTCACCACGCGGTTTTGAGGTGTGTTGAATTGTTGCATTTATTTGTGCTACTTTAATGCTTTGAAAAAGCATTTTTTCAGTGGTTGTTTTTGTTTACAACTACTTTTTTAGCTGAGCCATAAAACTCGTACACACACCTCTTGTTGTTTGGACTTGCCTTAGACGATGTCGAGGCGTAATGAGGATAGAAGGGGGCGAGACCATGTCTCGTCCAGTAGTGTTGATGAGTTGACTGACCATGATAATAATGAAAATAAAAGTCAAAGTGGCGAAGATTCCTCCGAATTTTCAGGGTTTTCAACCGTGTCAGATTCACACAGTATAAAAGCTAAGTCCCGCAGGGATAGTAATACTTCTCAAAATAAAAGTGGGTCAGTTTTCCCGCCGAGAGCCCCTCTCAGGTCGGTTGTACACGTTGAAAACGAAACTAACCGAAGCGATCCGAATAGACCACGTGACCATAATGCAAATGGCAGCGCCCATGAAATTNATGGAACACTTTGCCAACTTCAAACACTTCAGGGTCTTTAATGTACGACGAGGTTTCAAATCGCGGATATCAGCTTGTTTGTGTGCATGAACTATCAAACAGTTTATAACTTTTAACCTTTTCTCTGGATCGAAAACTGCTGGGTGGCATAACAACATCAAGGGTCCGGCTTGACCCATATCACGGGGTGTTAGTGGCAAACTCAACATCAACCTTCCTTCGTAGAAATCTGGCAACCTGCCCTACAGACATCAAGGCAAAGGCATACACATCTCTTGTTAGACCCCAGCTTGAGTATGCGGAATCCGTTTGGATCCGAAAACCCGATCCAACATCAACAAATTGGAGTCCGTCCAACGAAGAAATGCCCGCTTCTGCACAGGCGACTACCGATACTCCAGCAGTGTAACTGCAATGATGAACAAGCTCGGTTGGCCAACGCTTGAATCCAGACGCCAAACGGCAAAAGTTGTCATGATGGACAGGATCGTTTACAACCTGGTAGACATCAACGCCAGAAGTGTACTCATACCAGCAGGAGTGCACACCAGAGGCCATGCAAACCGCTTCATAGTGTCATTTACCACCGTCAATGCCTATCAGTTTTCCTTTTTCCCAACTGGAACACGCCTCTGGAATGGTCTCCCAGAACAGGTGGTCATTTCCCGTCCATAGATGTCTTCAAGACATGGGGAAACTGTGCATATAACTCTGGAGCAAAATGTTTTTATCCTGCTTTTAACCATTATTCTTTCCTTCACGCGTGTACATAGTTCACAATTGTGCGACAATGTCCCAGAGGGGCCCAGCACATTAACCGAGAGATCGAGATAGAGAGATATTTTTGTGCCGACTTTAAACTTCTATTAGGCATTCCAGATTGAGTTTTCGATCATATTTACTGAATTTAATATTAAGTTCACGATAATTTTCACATATGATCATATTCGCAAAATTAACTTTAAAGTAACAATATATAACTCAAAATAGAGATCGTGAAGATTTCTGCATGTCATTGCATATTCTTTTTAAAGTGAGAAATCGTTTAAAAATTAACACACAACAAAAACAACCGCCGACAATAGGGCAGGAGTGCTGGGACGCATTCAGGGTCGGCACATAATGCTGCCTCACGCGCGAAAAGACAAAACAAACTTTGAAATGCACACACAGAGGAAACAATTACATTTGAAGCTGGCGGAAGTCCAAAATTAGGTGACAAGTCCGAGGCAGTGCAGAACTTATATAGAGTCTTGACAGAAAGGGTCGAGGAAAGTTGGAAAAAAACTAGTGTATATGCCTTAAGTTTAAGTAATGAGGAGAAAAAACAAGTGAAGAACAGATATTTGTTTATTTAAATACAAAAATATTGCAAATTAATTTTATAAAATTGTTCTGAGACGTATACAAAACATCAACAGCGTGTGCATGTGAGATTCTCATATAGCATATCACTTACAAAAACCAAACATAACATGAATAACATTTTAGTTATGTTCAATATTGGCGAACAAACCACGAACAGTTCAATGAAAAATGTTCGCCTATTTTCTAAAAACGAACCTTGAACAAAAAGTTAAATCACAGATTTCGTAGCATCTTAGCTGAAAGTTAGCAGTACTAGACATCACATTAACAGAACTATCATCAAAGGACAATACAGCTGTCGAGGAATAGAGTGAGGCTCGATGTGATTGATGTGCAAGTAATGCAATCTTGTGCTTATAAAGTAAGGGCCTAAGGGTTTCATCAGGCCCATATCTGAAGGACATGGCAACATAAAGCAAGGACATTTAATTTGAACAGCGAGTATTGCAGAGAATTCACATGTTTTATGCTTTCTCAATTTATCACTAGGTATATCCTCTACTGAGTAAACTACATTTTTGTGTAGATTAACTATTGATATCTAAATACGAAATGATTGGCTAAATCATGTGATTTATTTGCATCAGAGGAAGATCGCACGTATAATTATTACAAAGACAGCTTAACATCCACTCTCAGAAAGCCTGAAAGTTCAGACCAGTGACCGATATACATATGAATCTCACTCTAGGAAAACGGGGATTAATGCATGTAGGTTTATTGTTGTTCCAGAGTAGCCTGTGCAGTCTGCACAGGCTAATCAATGATGACACTCTCCGCCTAGTTGGGATTTTCGTTAAGAAGAGACTTCGTTTAAACAAAAAAGTCCATTAAAACAGAAAGTGTTGTCACTTATTAGCCTGTGCAAACTGCACAGGCTAATCTGGGACGACACTTAACGCAAATGCATTTAGCCCCGTTTTCCCAGAGCAAGGCTCATATGTTTTAAAGGTCCCTGCTCAGAACATGAAATACATGTAATACAATCCAGTGTTGAATGTGAAACTATTATACATACAATTCTAAACAACTTCGTTCTTAACACTATTATTGTCGAAAATACACAATTCAAATTTTTACAATTTTTTTGAAAAGCACTATAAGTAACATCATTAATAATATTATTATATTTACAAAGTAATGGAACGTATGGTTTGTACAAAACATGAACAACATTATATCAGATGCTTTATTAAGTCAGATGAACTTTACACCCAGACTGCAATTCATGTGTATCCTTAATTATTCAAGCTTCATTAAGTCGAAATCTTGTAACTGAACGCTTAAATACGTCCTCATGTCGAGACTAGGGCAAGTGCCTGTTGTATATTATAAAAGATTGAATTATCGATTCTTAAGAATGAATTTCGGGAAAAAAAAGTGGCGTTTGCTTTAAAAGTTGGTTGCTGATTTTTCTGTAGGAGTTAACTTTTCTGACACAAAAAGCGGGACGCGGACATGTAAATTTACCGGCTATAAATGTACAACAAAGTTTATATTCAGAATATTTGTTTTTATATATGAGCGTGAAAGCAGTGATTATGCATGTAATGTTTTGCAGACATTATCATCGAAGAAAAACATTTTATTTATTTTTTACAAAATACACCTTTCTGTAAGAAATATTCAAATATACAATTGCTGATACAGTGAACTGCATAAACTTAAAGATATAGATATGAATATTGGACAACTTAATTATTTCATAAAAATCGCTCTCGCTTACTTTTCCTATGCAAACAAAGCGATTCCATAACTATCAACCGAAGCATGTCAGACCACCACGTTCCCTGTCGGTTCAGGATATAACGCACCTAAACATTGCGGCCACGTCAAACGTGCCGCCCAATACATAACCTGAAAGCCTTAATGTCGCCCGACTTAACTCTTGTTGTCGTGAAAGCTTTTTCCAACGTGAGGATATGTTTACGTACAATGATATCATAATATAGTCTTAATTATGACAATATAGTTATTATGCGAAAATTTAAATTTGTATGCCACCAGATTACGACGCAATTTGGAAACCAAAGTATTTTTTTCATTCACGCCCTCGAAAAGTTAATGCAACATAATCCCACAAGTTAATCAGGTTTTTGCCTTATTTAGGATTATTAAAGGGGTTTAGAGTTTCTTATGTTTGCAAACGTTTTGAAGGTATCGTTAAATTAGGCGTTTTTTATGTATGCGCCGAAATGCAATCATTCATTGTACGGAACCACATACATTATAAAAAAAAAATCTTTTTTTTATAAACAGAATATATAAATAGTGATCCGCAACAATACCGGTAACAAAACAGGAAAGACACAAACGTGAGAAGAAAATAAACAAAACATGTGCTTAAACTTTCCCAATTTGTCAATGTTCAGACAAAAGTGCGGTATTAAAGGGGATATAATGTTAATTAAACTTACACGCAAACGGTAAACCTTTTAACAATATATACATATATTGACGAATAACAATTATTGTTTCCTATAGCACGACATCCGCGTTAGATCGGGTAACGGTGCCAATCTGTTCATAACTTATTGACGGGTTAGATTATACGCTCAAGGAAAATAAACATCGTCCTACCTTTTCCGTTAGGTATCCGATTTTCCATTTACTGTAGATGGGTTTCAACTGAATATTCTGAATGCGTCACAATTGTACAGAAGCAAGAACGCTAGAGGAGTGGCACGATAACTAAACGTATGGGAATTAGAGTCAAAGTTCAAGCGCTCGTGTTTTATCAACAACTAATCGAAGCCGTATCGATTAGAGATTTTGAGAATGTTTCAGTACAATAACCTTTATGTTATCGAGGGGTTAATCTTGAATCACGTATCCTACTCTACAGCATTCACATATTTTATGATGCTTCAAGGTCAATGTCGTTATTGCCTAAACTCCGTGTCTATGCAATGGGAATGTTAATACTATTACAGATTTGTTTTAACACACTTTTGAATGTTAATATTGCGCATTACGGGATAACATTGCTGTAATTGATGGATTAAGTTACAAAGCTAGTTTTATAGCGCTTACCAAGGCCATACAAAAACAATCCATGGTTAAACGAGTACTCTGTATGATACTATATTATTATGACCGAAACATCATGTTTATTCCATATCCGCAGGGCATGGGAGGTTCTATAAATACATTCGTCTTTCTGTATCATTTTTTTGTGACATATCTTCTCTATTTCTTGTAGGCTTTTCTTGAAACTTAGCTCAAACGTTTAGGCTAATGATACTATGTGTAGAAGGCATTTAGTCAATTTCGTCAGCTCAACTTCAAACTTGAAGGATAAATGTTGTGAGCCTGCATTTTTGCATGCGCTCTTTGTCTTGTCAGCCCTCTTGTGAACTCCCATGAAATTTGGCTCAACTATTTTTAGAAGTCATTAAGCCAATTTGCACAAAACAAGGATCAGTCACTTCTGCTCTATGTCAAGGTCATATGTGAAGGTCAAACGTCTCCATTTTCGTGTCCACCCCTTATCTCCTGCAACATTTTTAGGATTGCGATGAAAATTGGCTTACGTGTTTCGGTCATGAGACGTTTTGCATAAGACAAGTTAACAATATTTAAGCCTTCTTTTCGTGTCCGCTCCATATCTGCTATGTTTTTGAAGGCGTTTCATGGAACTCGCTTAAGTTTCAGCCTGCGTGTTTTGTGTCCGCTCCATATTCCAGATACGGTAGACAAATTTTCGAGAAACTTGACTCAAGTGTTTAACTCATTGAAAGCATGTGCAGAAGTCATAAGCTAGTCGTGCCAACCCCAGTTAGGGGGAATACATCTGTCCTTAAGACTGCCTTTTTAAAATGTACTTTGTGCATTTGGTGCCGCATCGGCAATACCAATTCAATACCAATGCGCAAAACCTATTGTTTTCCGGTAAATCTTAACTTTCTCATGGCCTTGCGAAATTCACGCTACACCGGTACTGGTCTCATCGCGGTATACATGTATTTTTATTATCTTGATGTCTAATAATACTGTGTGTGCATATATTTCGCTATTTAAGTAATTGTTGAAAAGTCAAATTTCACTGTTCAGAGATTCAATTAACCGACATATGTGAGGTTATTAACATATTATTATGTTTGACCAACGGTACGTGAGGTTGGGTACTAACGACCCACGTCATATCATTTCAGCTTTTGAATCATTTTGTACATTAAATTGTTTAATGGTGGATTTATAGAATAGAATAATAACAACGCTGAAATTATATCAAACATAGAAAATAGTAATGTATACAAAACAACAACTTAACACAAAAATCGCACAGAAAGCTCATAATGTACCATTAGGCGCAATACAGTTGTTTCCACTTATGGTAGGGTGACTTTCAGCTCAGAAGGCCATTATTTCAAGGGGTAACGTGGACACCAAACTACAACAAGCTGAGTCATATACCAAAATGACTGTGATAGTCTGATGTTTACTAAGCCACCGGCATAAAATGGCATANAAAAGTGTTATTATGGAGACTTTAAAGATTTTGAGTTCTGCTCAATAAAA
This sequence comes from Dreissena rostriformis, assembly GCA_007657795.1. Taxonomy (NCBI): domain Eukaryota; kingdom Metazoa; phylum Mollusca; class Bivalvia; order Myida; family Dreissenidae; genus Dreissena; species Dreissena rostriformis. The sequence continues at coordinate 20,782 of VMBQ01009977.1, read as the reverse complement.
CAATATTTCATTCAATTGTCTGAATAGATTCATGAAAGGTCTTTTTGTTGTAAAAGCTCAAAAACCTAGATACGTTTTAACATGGAATGTTAAGGATGTTCTTGACTTAATTGCTAAGTGGATGCCTCTTGATACCTTATCTTTAAAACTATTAACTTATAAGCTGGTATCTTTAATAGCGTTATGTACAGCAGCTCGAGCTCAGACACTGAAGGCTTTAGATGTTTCAAAGTTATGTTTCAAAGAAAATACTGTTATCTTCAATTGTGGTGATGGTTTAAAGAATTGTAAACCAGGACAGAATTTTGTTGTTGAATTGGATCTTTTTGAAAGATCAAGTTTATGTCCTGTTAGGACATTGAAACAGTATTTAAGAGTTACAAAGTCTTTAAGAAAAGACTCGCAATTGTTTGTGTCTTATGTAACATATAAAGGTGTTACTACAAGTACATTAGCTAGGTGGTTAAAGAATGTTTTGTCTATGTTTAAAGTTCATTCTTTTCGTGGTGCTGCTTCTTCTGCAGCGGCAAGTAAGGGTTGTAAAATTGTAGATATTTTAAAAACGGCCAACTGGAAATCAGTCAAGAATTTCAGAAAGTTTTACTTAAGAAGTGTAGTAGGTTCATCTACAAATAGATATAATACTTTTCAAAATTGTGTTTTGAGACAATAAGTTTTATTTTGTCATATAAAGTAAAACTTTTGTGGCATATTGACAGTTTACGGACACTCATGTATGTTATATTCACATTGGTTTTACTAGGATCTTATGTGTCTAGTGTTATACATGTAGTAGTATTACATGTATATATTATTCAGAAGTATTGACTTTGTCAGTCACATGATGGTAATGAATATATTTTGAATCATGCTAGTATATTTCCGGCCTTCAGCCAATTCCAATAATGCCCCCCATCCATCACAAAATGCTTGGATGGGGGGCCATTTTACAGACAGGCGGAGGAAAATGATTACCTTAACCTTTCCCGCTTAGCTGCATGGGATTAATGACATGATTTAGGACACATTGACCTGTTGATTGTCACAGCTCAGGGGGGGTAGCATGAATGACATTTATTGACCTCAAGAACTTGAAACAACAAAGGAGTTGTTTATTTGTTAATTTGTGATCATTAAGGTCAAAATTTGTGTCCATTCCTTGAACAGTTATCTATGCCTTTTAAATTGGCCGTAAACATTGCCCTTGTGAAACTGTTAAATAATACCACATATATATTGATTTGAAATAATCACATAGCTGCAAGAAATAATTTTAATGACTGAACTTGGCTGATGGTAAATGAATAATAAAAAGGGATTATTTGCACTGACATAAACACAGTAATTATCAGTTACCTGTGATTCAGCTCAACACATTTAGAGCAGTCGAGCTGACCGTGGTCCCGGCAGTACATTGTTATAGTTTCATCCTTGTGTATAAGTCACATGTCATAAGAGATTTCTCCATCTTCTTAGAAAGCGGCCACTTCATTATTTTATCCTTTCCATAAGGACGTTGTTTAAACAAACCCCATCTTACATGCTGTTTATGAAAGTTAATACATGTTTTTGAATGTCAAAGTATATTTTTTACAATTTAAATCCCAGAAAACAAACACTAAATGTAATTTAAAACAGTCAAGCCTGAATCGAAACCATATAAACCTTCAAATGGCATTCAGTTGTATAATAGCAGTAAGCAGTGTAACTATATATATACTGTCATGTGTTTATTGGGTCATGATAGCATTGTGTACTTTAACCTTTCCAGAAGAAGGTTTGAACATTGTAACACAGGCAAAATGTTAAGTGCTCTTATAAATGAGATGTTTAATTGTTGTAGACCCTAACGCCGACCATTTTTATGACAATTATCAGCTCTTTTTTCTCAAAAAGTAAAATATTTTATACTAAGTCATTTCAGTAAAATTGCCCTAATTGACTATTGTGAATATTGCAGAATGTGTGCCGCTCCAGAGTCTGTACCAAATCTCGCCAGAATGAAGACATAATTCATGTACTCTGTACAATGGGGACACAGACCCATAATGTTCCTCAAAATCTGTACACATAAAACATTTTTTCAGGACAGAATCACAATGAAGCATTAATATATCTGTGCAGATTAATATTCAACACAGAATTGTTATACTCTTCACTTTAACAGGGCAGAATTTTAGCACTCTACATTTTAGAAATGCAGAAGTTTAGTGCTTAGTTCAATCAAAGCGCTGAAGACACTGAAGTTGTGCGCTATTTTATAACCTTAGACGCAACTCATTTTTCAAAATTAAGATATCGCTTTTTAAATTGAAAGTTTGAAATATACACAACCCATTCAATTTTATAAACAGTGTGTCTAAACGCACAGGTCGAGATCTGTGTGCACTGTAAATCACCCTATTGATGTTTTAGAGATAACTTAGACAAAATAAGAACAAAATGTCCCTTTTTTAGACATTCTGAAAGCATGGACAATATTATAAAAATTGTATAATGAAAACCAGTTAATATAAAATAAAATTTGCAATCACCATCATAATAAATGAATATTGTTGGAATATCGAAACCTATCACAATAAGAATATAATTTTATGATGGAAAATCCCTTTAAAAACTTTATTTTTTTGACACCATATGAAAATTTAAACTAAACAAGAAGATAATTGATGAAAATAAATAAAAAAACAAATCTGCAAGCAATACTTTTAACTCACGAATTAGGAAGTCATAAAGATCAGTATAGAACACTAATGCGCTTTTTTCGGGATAGCTGTTTTGCCTAGCTTTTCACCTTCAGGCAATAGAAAATAAATTCCTAGAATCTCATCCCCGCCTGCCAATCAGAAATCGTCCCGCCTGAACGGTTTTCATTTTGAAAAAATTGGAGCCGCAAAATACTGAGGACAAAACGGCTGAATGAGTACGAAAATAGCGAAGTGCGAATCGGCAACTCAATGTCTCAGAGACGCTAATTGATTTTTGACGGCGAACGAGCGTCGTCTGAAATTTAAGTAATCCAGCGAAAACAACAACAACATGTTTCTTTAGTTTGAGGTGAAGAAATGGCGTTACAACCGTAAAAGATTGATACGGGGTGTCAAAATGTGCAGAAACTTTTAATTAGTTCATTTGTGGTTCGTGATCAAGCCCCATTGTTGAAAGTTGACCACCCGAAAATCGTCTGTGTCTTCGTCAGCCGAAATAAATTAGAATTGACACAGGTGTCACCCGATGTTTTAATCAATAATATCTAGTCATGCTGAAAAATAATGTAAAGAGTTCTGTTACAGATTTGTATTTTCTTTAATACTTTGTCTAGTCAATGATTTATATTCAACGTCAAATTTTGATAATTTATTTCTTTTATTCTATATAATTTTACATACATACATATAGGCGTTATGCATATAAAACAACAAATTTGTGAGCATTTCATTACTTATATNCGCTTTGATGTAAATAAATAGTCAAAGGAACACAAAGTGTATAAATTAACCTTTTGAAAGAAATCATGCTTATTCAGGCTGTAATTAATCTTCAATGATTTTCAGCAACAATAAAAACTGAAGTCTACAGAAGTTAGTAAAACCTGATCCTATCATGCAGTCATGTGCTATTTCATTCTCTCTTCCAAATGTCGTAAATTGGATTTTATGATTATTTATCTGCTTAATGATAACCTCAACTCGATTAAATTGTCCCTTGTCTCCTAAACTATGGCGTTTTACAAAACAACCATAACGTTTGAGAAACAAGTTATGGACTTGTGGTCCTTCGTATTGTGCTGATGGCCATTTTGGACGCCGTGTTGGATTTCTGTGAAAGATAATTAGCTAATATTTTGTCTGATGCTATATAATGTGTTCTTTGCTCCCTGAAACCTGGGTATAGACACCAAATTCATCAAATTTGAGTGGATAGTTACATAGTTATATTTTATGATCATAAATAGGTTTTGGCGGCCATCTTGGCGGCCATTTTGGACGATGTGTTGGATTTGTGTGAAATAAAATAAACTTAAACAATGTCTGATGATCTTAATGTGTTCTTTGCCCCCTGACACCTATGTATAGACACCAAAATCGTCAAATTTGAGTGGATAGTAACATAGTTATGATCATATGATCATTAAAAGGTTTTGGCGGCCATATTGGCGTCCGTTTTGGACGCCATGTTGGATTTCTGTGTAACATAATTAACTTACACTTTGTCTGATGATATAAATGCGTTCTTTGCCCCCTGAAACCTGGGTATATATACCAAATTCATCCAATTTGAGTGGATAGTTACATAGTTATGATCATTAATAGGTTTTGGCGGCCATCTTGGTGGCCATTTTTGACATCATGTTGGATTTGTGTATACTATATTAAACTTAAACAATGTCTGATGATCAGTTTGGTGGCTTTGCCCCTTGAAACTTAGGTTAAGGCAGCAAATTCTTCAAATTTGATTGGATAGTTACATAGTTATGGTCATTAATAGGTCTTGGCGGCCTTCTTGGCGGCCATTTGGAAAAAAACACTTTCCGGTGGTCCGATTGTGGTAAACTATTGATAAGTTTTAAAAGACCTTCTACCCTACCAGGATCAGTTAAAATACCTTTTGTAGCAATAATTTTGGGGGTCAAAGTGTATATTTACCCTACTATCAATCAGAATAAAATATTTGTCAACTCTTATCAAGTAATCATGTTTTTGTTGTATTTTTCACATTTTCCTGTATGCCTGGCGGCCATATTGGAAGTTTTTTTACAAATTTCCATAGCAACATAACTGCAAAATCTATTAATGGTATTAGAGGAAAGTTATTTAAGTTCACTTTGAAATATAATCTGGTTAAGTATTATCAACTATATTCAAAACAAACAGAAAGATACATGGAATGAACGGTATTTTTCATTATTTTTTACCTTTGACCTTACATATGACCTTGACCCTGACCTTCAGTGACAACCTTCATGCATTACTTTCTTGAGTATTCAAGACATGAACAATATTCACAAGCAATTTAATTGTATCAAATGTACGTGAAAAATATGACAATCTTCTTATCATTACCCAATATTAAAAGAAATGGTGGCCATCTAGGCCGCCATCTTGGATTTCTCAGCTTGCAACGTGTTATGCCAACTTATGCCGGTGCTCCGATAAACTTCAAGGTATGCCGATCTTTTTTGTATATGACATGGCTTGTTTTCATTCATTCATTCATTCATTTATTTCATATTTTAACAATTTGTAAAACATGGTGCATAAAGCATATATTACACATAAATAAGTTGTATCTGCTTATGGCATAATAAATAGCAAACATACAATTTAAAATAGCATCATGGTTGATAAATCAAGCAAACAGAGATACAGGTTTATAAAATTCAACAAATTTTATAACTTATTATACAAATTTGAGACAGTAAAATAATAATACTATATATATATATGTGTGTGTATGTGTACTAAAGATTTAAACCATGTCACAAATATTAAAATACAAGGATAGCACAAAAAAGAAGTAAATCCTTTTTTCCGTTGTGGTCCTTAATATATATAATATAGTTGACCTAGAAACAACAACTCATTAAACATTTATGAGCAAAATTGAATACTACTTTAAATTCAGAGATCATTATCATAGACATGAAGTAACTATCACAGAATTTACATTGAATTACTTTGAACTATTAAAATACAAATACAAAAAAACAAAACTTAAATAGTAGCAAGCAAATGGGTTTTGACGGTGGACTTGAAATTGAGGAGATTCTTAGCATGTCTAATATGTTGTGGCATTTCATTCCAGAAAGAACAACCTTGATAGGCAAATCACCGTTTACCAAAACTTTTAACATTGGGCAAACAAAATCTACCGGTGTCTGTGAAAGAATCACTGGAAGCACCAACTGACACTCTTAACCTAGTGGGATAGTTATGAACTGAACTAAGTGGAATGAAATGCTCATTTAGGTAACCTGGTGATCCACCATTGTAGATTTTGAACACAGGGCACAACATGATTTGTTCAACCCTTTTAGAGACTGGTAACCAGTTTAGTTTGACAAAGTGACNTTAAAAAAAATAGAATGACGAACATGCATGCGGTGATACGGTCGGTCTGTTTTATACTATTTCGCATTGTATTCATCAGAAATAGAAACTTGAAAGACTATTGAAAAGTTTAATTAGTTAGAAGGGAGCTCTGCCCTTTACCCCTGTTGGGGACCTGCGGCCCCAGACCCCCGACAAAATTTTCCGGATTTCAAATAAAGGACCATTGACACCCCTGTCAAACCTCACACGGCTATTATGTTCCCTGGTAAAAAGGCAATGCCAAAATCAACAGATGCATCTGTGTTGGCAAAACGCAGGAAATATGAACAGCAACTTCAAGTATGTTGCATTTAGTCCAATTAAGGGTAAACAAAGTTGTGAGCTAGTATTTGCTTATATTCTCGAAATGTTTTAATGTGACCAACAGTTTATATCATTTATGCATAGATCTTGATAATCCGAATATGTGAAAAGGCAGTTGATGTGACAATGGATATGGCAGTGGATCATGATGCTGACAATTATTATGCTGACTCAGATAAAAACTTTGAAAACAATTAAAATAACATAATTCTGTGTATAATTCTCAGAACTCTTGTAAATAAGCCACACATCAAGAATGGAATAAATTGACGTCCTTTCATGATAATATCAGTGGATAAAAAATTGGCTATGAAAAATTGCCTCTGGCTATGAAATGTTGAAATTTTCATAGCCACATTGGCCATGAAGACAAAAATGATAGTTTTGCAGACTGCCCACCATCAAAGCATTTTGTGATGGATGGGGGGCATTATTGGAATTGGCCGGAGGCCGGAAATATACTTGCAGCCGCCCTATGTTGGTACCCTCCCTGTTTAATTTGTGTGATGACATACAGTTAGAAACATTATTCTAGATTCTGAAGTCTGATGTAATTTTCCACATATTTATCATTGATTATGTCCTGTAAAAAACGATGCGTTTTTTGGTGAGCTGGAGTTTGCTTGCGGTTTGGTTAAACAAGACAACATAAATTCCTTTAAAAGATGAGAATGCACGTGTTATACCGATTTATATAATCTGTTGGTCAGGTGACAGGTCAGTGTTTGACCTTTAAAGAAGCGTGTTTATGATTGTCGCTGAAGCGAATCATGCTAGTATATTTCCGGCCTCCAGCCAATTCCAATAATGCCCCCCATCCATCACAAAATGCTTGGATAGGGGGCCATTTCGTGTCAAATAACATACATGTGGGCTTTGTAGTTTCAGAGAAGAATATTTGTAAAGTTTTCACCTATAACTATAAAAACAACAAGTAGCCACAAGGGCCGGGCCAAATTTTACCCTTACAGTTTCATAGAAGATTTTTATATACATATAAGGAAAACAATTAACTCCATGGCAGGGCCAAAAATTACGCCAGGGGCATTGTTTGAACAAACTTTGTTGAGGAACACTATAGGATGTTACAAATCAAATATGAAACCTGACCCATGCAGTTTCATAGAAGAATTGTTTTAAAGATACTTACTAAACAAGTCTTTATAAACCATGTGACCCCCTGGGGCATTACCAGTTTTGTCCTCAGGGGCATGATTTGTACAATTTAAGTAGCAGACTACTAGAAGATACTACACACCAAAAATTAAACCCCTTATCGTTGTGATTTCAGAGAAGAATATCTGTGAAGTTTTTAGTTTCAAAATCTTTTTTTTAGCTCTAGTGACCTACATATGAAGCGTGCTCCTTTCCACTCAGGATTATAAATGGATACCTGTGAGGTGGCTGCATACTGCGCCGAGTATAAAGGGACGACTTATATCCCAGTGATCCCAGTAAATGGGAAAGTCAGCTGAAGATGTCACCATTATCGATATCAGACTATAAACCAAAACTTTTTTTATTCAATTATGAAACACAAACAATTTTGAAAGAGGGTTACCCAAGAATCATTTCTGTAAAGTTTCGTTGTAATTTTTCAAGGGGTCATAGAGGAGAAGTCATAAAAAAATAAAAAGTTAATGAATGCAGCTCACAAACACTGTAATAGACAAAGGCTTAGTTAGGGTATCCTAAAAGCTCCCCAAAAGCACTATGTTCTCAGGTGAGCTGAACAAATCAAACCATATATATGCAATGATTTAACAATGTATTGCTAGATCTGACAAAACGCCATGAAATGCCCCATCAGGACAGCTAGTTTATTGCAATAAACATGTTTCCAGGTTGGAATATATGCAGGGCCCCACTTGTCTTCTAATATGGGTTGCATAATTAGAGGTAGACCACTAGTAATTACTAAAACAGCCCGTCTTAGTGATAACTTTTTGTTTATTGAATACTGACTTGACATTATGCTGCACATCGTGATCGCAAATAAGCCCAACAGTCAATACTGCCAATTGTTTTCTGCTTTACAATTCTTAATTGTTTAAATACGTATGTCCACGCTTCCCGTTAATAAATTGTGAAGTTATGAATCATGCAGTTAATCCAGCAGCAGAACAAGTTATTACTGTACAAACATGTGCATTTAAATATTTAACATATGCTGTATGTAAGTATTTTTTTATATTTTTTTTTAAATAAGCTCAATTTAACCATGAAATTCGTGTTATCATTAAATATTATATGGTATATCTTATATACAAAGCTAATACATTTGCTTTATTTAAACAGTATGAAAAAGATCTATGTTTTTAAATCTATTAACCTATTTAATGGACGGACAAACATGTAACAGGACAAAGGGTCAAATCAGTCAATAATAGCGGAGGGTTTTCAAGGAGTGCAAAAAGGGCATAAGTTAGATTTCACACACATAAATGATTCCAAAGTATTCAAAATACCAATACTGTGGGTTTTCAGTAGCACAACTTAGTGACATCTTTAAACAAGATGTGTTTGTGAAACACTATGTCCACTTTTGAGCGATTTTGACCCATAAATTTGACCTTTGACCTTGAAGGATGACCTTGACCTTGACCTTTCACCACTCAAAATGTGATAATATAAAACTGATGCTTGTGATAATATGATGATGTCTGTTAATTGGCGTAAATGCAATGATGCTCACTTTAATGATTATAATAGATTATTAATGTATGATTGTGACATTAACGATTTAGCGCACTGTGACCTGAAACAAAAAGACACTATAGATGCTGCATATGTGCGGATGTGTGAAAGAATAAAGAAGTGTTTGTTATTCCAAAGAAAAGTAGAATTTCTGGGCGGATTTGTAGGCCCGGAGGGTCTGACTTTGTCGGAAAGTGACATTCAAGTTGTGTTGGATTGGCCAACGCCCAGGACATCTAAAGACGTGGAAAGATTTCTAGGTTTGGTAAACTATCACCGAATGTTTATCAAAGACTATGCAGACCGGTCAAGGGCATTGTATGCTATCACAGGAAAGAAGGATTTCACATGGGGTATAGAGCAAGAACTATCCTTCGTGGATTTGAAGTCTGCTTTAACTACTCCTCCTGTATTGGGATTGCCAAATGACAAGGATCCTTACATTGTGGACACAGATGCCTCTGAGGTAGCAATTGGAGGGGTGCTTTACCAGATACAAGAAGGACAACCAAGAGTAATTTCTTGCACAACCAAAAAAGAACTCTTAGCTGTGGTCCGCTTTACCCGGCAATACCGTCATTATCTTCTTGGCCGTCATTTCACTTTGGGCACGGAACATAGTAGCTTGACATGGTTACTCCGCTTTTAAGAACCAGATTGCACGATGGCTGGAGGAACTTAGCCAGTATAACATGGAAGTTAAACATAGGGCAGGTGCAAAGCACAGCAATGCTGATGCTTTGTCCAGGGAACCCATTGTGAATGATTGCGAGGAGTATCTTCTGGGTCATGGTTTGGAGAATTTGCCTTGCGGGGGATGTAACTACTGTCAACGGGCAGAGAGGAACTGGGGACAATTTGCAAAGGATGTAGATGACGTGGTCCCCTTGGCAACATCAATGTAAAAAGAGCCTGAGAAGACACCGGAAGTATTGGATCCGGGTATAGTCAATACAGGGGAGGTTATTAACACTGTTCGGGAAGAGGAAATGAACCAAATAACTGAGACCGAGTTCTGTGTAGCTCAAGCAAAGGAGTATGAATTCAAATTGCTGTACAGCTGGCTGATTACACAAGGTACTCCATCAGAAGCGGAATTGTTTTATCTACTGCTACAGAGAAGTTTTATTGGATTAAAAGCTGCTGGTGCCAAAGAGTCTCCGGGCACCGGTTTTGAGTGACCATCATGATATACCTTTAGCTGGTCATCAGAGGATTGACTGGACAAAAAGGAAAACCCAAGAAAAATACTACTGGAAGGGACTGGCTAAGGACATCGAATGTTATATTGAAAAATGTTCGGAATGTGCTCGCAGTAAGAAACCAAATCGAACAGCCAAATGGGAAATGCAAATTTATCGTTCTGGGGTTCCAATGGAAAGAGTTCACTTGGACTTCCTGGGGCCGTTGCCAAAAACACAAGGAGGCAATGAATATATTTTAATGATGGTAGACCAATTTACAAAATGGGTTGAGTATATTCCGCTACCGTCACTTTCTTCCGAAGTTACAGCTGAAGCAATGGTGAAGCAATTCTTTTCCTGGTTTGGTATTCTGCTCGAGATATTCACAGATAGGGGCACAAATTTTGAAAGTAAACTGTTCAACGAAGTGTGCAGCCTTCTGGGAATAGACAAAAAATGGACTACCCCTTACCGGCCTTCTGCAAATGGTCAAGTGGAGCAGTATAATTGAACATTAATGGAGGCCGTACAGTGTTTTGCAGCAAACCGTCAGGACTCTTGTGATGTTAACTTACCTCAGATAGCAGGTGGGTTACCCTCATCTGTTAATCGAAGTACTGGGTATACTCCAAACAAAATGATGTTAGGAAGAGAAGTGTATAGCCCGGCCGATCTAGTCTTTCCATCACAGAAGATTAAATTTCCAGCTGAATCTGAGTATGTGTCCCAATTGGAGGATTCTATAAAAGACGCTCATGACCAAGCAAGAAAAACACTGATGCCAGGCAGAAAACAAGGAAAAGAGATTATGATCTCCGGCTTAATAGCAAAACTTACAAGGTGGGTGATCCGGTATATATGCTGGATATCGCACACAAGAAGGGGACATGTTACAAACTGTCGTTCAAATGGGACGGACCAGGGATAGTTACACAGCAAATATCACCTTATCTGTACCGAATACGGCACAAAAATGTGGTCAAGACAGTAAATCATGATCGGTTAAAAATCTGCAAGGAAATAAATCTTCCAAATGGGCAAGTCAAGAAATTGATCGACTGACTGGACTATTAGGTGTTGACAGTGACAAAACCATATATTGTGTCCAAATTGTTGTAAGACATAACTCTCACTAGTGACTGAAATGCTTGAAAATGTAGTTTTAAAGTGGTTATATGTTTAAGCATGTCTAACTCCGGCTCAGCAACCAATAGTCCCAAACGAGGGTGGAGGGAGTATATGGAGAACACGGCCCGGTCGGTACAGGAGATAGAACAGGCCAACTCGGAAGGCAGACTCATGTATGGCACGGCAAGAGAGCTGGTGCATGCCCTGGGACAAGTCCACTCCTCAAGGTTGGGACAAGACCAGCATGAGGAACTACTTAAAGGTCAATATGACATTGCAGTGAAGCAACGGAAAACCCCTTTGTTTCTGATCTGCGTTACCGAGCGGACGTCATTTGCTCTAAGGACTTTGTTGCGAAGGAGTTCTGCAAACCTGCGGCCAAGAAAAAGGGTCAAGGTGTGTCGCTGGATGCGCATCCAAGAGGTGGTAAGGTACTGCAGACAGCTGGACAACCGAGTACTTTATTGGGTTTACAGTCCGGATTTCCTGCCTTACCCGCTAAGGTATCTAAAGTCCCGGCAACTGTTAAGCTGGGAGAGATTAAGATGGAGAGGGCTTCAGGGGACGACGAAGAGCTGCCCATGGAAACCGAAGGAGGCTTGACGGGTCAACTTCTTCTGTCTTCACTGCGTTGGATGAAGTGGGACAGTTCTCCGTCGTTGATGAAGTGGGGCAGTGTGAAGACATCCTGCTGATCAAGACAGAAGTAATTTCTGTTTCCAGCGACTGGGAAACAGAAGAACGTGCTCCCGTGGAGGTGACCCTGACCTTGGTTGGAGTCTCTTATACTGGGGGTAACTAGGGTCCCGGTCGAGGCTGGGACCTAGCACCATTGGAAATCTCAACACAGGTGTTTATCAACAGTTCTTATGTTGAGAGAGAACAGCGTAAAAGGAGTCACCAGATGAGGAAGCAAGAGGGTTATCGGCGAGAAAAGTGCTGAAACCATCTGTTTGGGCAAGACTGGGAAGCTGCATGGAACAGACCATTCAGAAGAAACGGTCGTCTAGGTGTCCTTTGATGGGATGTGCATCCGAGTCCCATCATTTGAGTCGGCACGTCTTTGCGAAACATCTTCCCCAGAGGTTTCAACTAGCTCATTTTGCGGACCCAGCTTGGCAAGTAGCTCGATTGCGAGGGCTCAGGTGGTTGGCCTTGCAGTTAGTAGAGACTGATAGGCTGGGCGTCCTTCTGGATTTTGCCCGGTGTAACGACTTTGGAATTAACCCAGAAGTTTCCATATCTGAAGCAGACAAACAATGGTTGTCCTCGTAAGCTGTCAAGCAGGATGGCCGGATGTGGATTTCAACATCCAGTGCCTGAATTCACAGGCCCTCCTTGCCCATTGGCGCGTTCTTGTTGGTCTCCTGAAACACCTACCAAGGGATCGACAAGTGCAATTTTTCAACCTGGACAATCAAAGTACCTCTTCACTCCTGGCTGTGGCTGGGTTACAAGTACAAATTCCGAATCAAAGTTCCTCTACACCCCCGGTTGTGGCTGGGTTACAAGTACTAATTCCCAATCAAAGTACCTCTACACCCCCGGTTGTGGCTGGGTTACAAGTACAAATTCCCAATCAAAGTACTTCTACACCCCCAGTTGCGGCTTGGAATGTACCTCCAAGAAGTGAACCGGCTCATGCTGGTCCAGACATACAACGCATGACTGTTCAAGAGTATCTTTTACTTACTGGACAGACGAACCTCTTGTTGGCCAGGGGGAACAGAGACATGTCTCAAGAACTGGAGCAACCTGTGTCATTGAAGATTCCGGCCTTTGATTCTCATTTTCATTTGGACCGTTCTCTAGTGAAATTGGGAATTCCATATTACTCTGACATCTGGACTGTTCTGGATGCTGATGTAGGGACCAGACCACAAGTTGAAGTGGATGTGGTAGGAGGAGTCATAATCTAATGCGACCCCGAAACCTACCCGACAATTTTCCCGGCTCAGGCTGGGTTTGGTGTCGCTGTAGGATTACATCCCCGGAAAGCAACAAGGTTCAACCCTGAGCTATACCTCCGTCTGAAGCATCTCCTGAGAAGTGAGAGTAGTGGCGTTAGGAGAAGTGGGGTTGGATCGTACAGAGCCACCTGAGACTTGGGGATTGCAAGAAGAAGTTTTGACGAGGATATTGGAATTGTCATCTCCTTGTCAACCAGTTATTCTACATATCTGGGATGGGAAGGATCGGCAGTCCGGAATATTATATCTGGAATGACGGGAATTTATGAAGTCTAATGTGGCTCGGACGCAAAAGGTGGTACTGCACTGTTTCAAGAAGTAGTTGTTAGCTGGTGCAAAGCGTTTCCACATTGCTATTTTAGCTTTTCAAACTACTAATACAAAACAAATATTTGAACCATTCTGTTTTCAGCTTCCTCAGATGGTTATGTACTGGTCAACCGATGTCCTGTACGGCAACTTTAGCGTCCGGCGAATTATGACCAGGGATCGCTTCATGAAAGTCCTGCAGTACCTTCACTGTAATGACCGGACCAAAATGAAGCCAAAGGGACATAAGGACCATGACAAACTGTACTCGATTCGGCCATTCCTGGATGAGGTTAGAAAACTGTGCCTGACGATATACAACCCCCACAGAAATGTTTCTATTGATGAGGCTATGGTCAAGTTCCGAGGTCGTCTTGGCTTCGGACAATACATGCCATTGAAACCAGCTCGCTACAGAGTGAAAGTGTGGGTACGGGCTGATCCAGTCAATGGTTATGTCAACGACCTCCAGGTCTACACTGGCAAGGACGCAAACACAGTGGAAGTAGATTTGGCTACAAGAGTAGTGTTGGACTTGAGCCGTGATATCAAGGGGATGTACTACATTGCGAATGTGGACAATTTCTTTACTAGTCCCGTGTTGTTTGAGGAACTCCTCAAGCTGGAAACATACGCCCGTGGGACTGTGCGTGCAAACAGGAAAGGCTACCCATCTACACTGCTGGGAAAGAAAAGAGTTAAGAAGCAGGGGGACTATGTGTTCGCAACGAAAGGAGAACAACTGGCGTGTGTCTGAATGGACAAGAAGCCCATCTACACATTGTCCACTGCAGAGAATCCAAAGGACATAGGCGCCACTGTTTTGAGAAAAACGCACAATGAAGAAGTCAACGAAGTACCGGCCCCACGCATCATTCCAGAATATAACAACAACATGAATGGAATGGATCATGCAGACCAGCTAGGGACGGAATACCCAACGTTCAGAACATCGAGAAAGTGGTGGACACATATGTTCTTCTTTCTACTGGATACAGCCATAACGAATGGATTTGTCGTGATGAGGAATTGCCATTCCACCAACAAAAAAGGCGAACTGGGAAGACAAAGGACAGGACCGTATTGGACTTCCGCATGAACCTCTCGAAACAGCTGATAGGAGATTACTGCGAGAATGGTGCTGCCAAAATGGCGACTGTGAAAGCAGGACACTTCCCTGGGCATTCAGAAAAAAGAGGCCGTTGCAGACAGAGCACGAAAGAAAAAAGAAGACGAGAATGCCATGTTATATGCCTTGAATGCAATGTACATATCTGTGTGCCGTGTTTCAAGGACTGGCATGTTTAGTTGGCTAACTCTTCATAGAGTGTTACACTAGATGATTGTTCTTTGAAAATAAAGGGAATAATAAAGTGATACATATTTATTTGTAATATTTATTCAGAATAATGTTTTTTTTATAAATTCAGAAATTTTTATGAAGTTCTAATGAATAAGCTAATATAAGCAGTTTTGGATAGTTCTTTGGGTTTATTTGGTTTTTCATAAAATCAATTACAAATGAAACATAATTTTGCAAACTTTTTATTGAAGGTAAAAGAAAATAAATTGTGTTTGAATTTGTTAAAAACAGTTTCTGTTTGTTAAATATTTATGCTTAAAATATTAAATTATGAAATTGAATAACTATTTTTAAAAGAATGGAATGTTTTTGTTCTGATTTCATTTAGTAAGTTAAGGAAGATTATGTCACTTTCACAATTAGACATGTTTATTTTTTTTATTGGTAATTAAATAACAATAAAATGCCAAATATCTGTACCAAAATGTGTCAACCAAATAACAATAAAATGCCCCCTATAGTTCTGTTTAATAAGTCCGTCGAGTACTTTGATTTATTATCTCCCTTTGCGCGCTCTTCACGGATAAAGATAAACAAAGTGGTATTGGAGCAGAAAAGTCAAGGCGATGGCGGATGTAAATGGAGTAACATTGTGTGAAAATAGTGTTAAAATAGAGAGTAAACGGAGGAAATATTGTTGTATTTGCAAGAACTATCGAGGTAAAGTGGTAGATGACAAGATTGTGACATTACATCGGTTTCCAGCAAACAAATCACAGCAAAATGCGTGGGTGAAACGTATTCGGACAATAAACCCCAAGTTTCAGTGCAAAGACAACGTTGATCGTCTGTGTTCTGCACACCTCCTTAATGGAGAATATGATCGCAATTCAAAGAACAACAATGTGCCATCAGTATTCCAGCTACAGGATGGCAGAGTCAAACGGTTTCAAACAACAACGGTAAGACTGATTGTTTGGAAATATGCAATAATGTCAGTGCTTTTCAAGCCTCTTGGCCCGACTTTGTTCATGTATTAAATGTTCGATTTCAACACAAAAGCAATGTATCTCAGGCATTTGAATGTTTGCAGTTGGTTATTTATAAGAATGTTATTATTAAATTTAAACCATGGGTTGTTCAATCTTTACTTTATGTGTATTGAAGCAGATTAAATTTGGGAAGCTAGCCAACTGAACTGTTTGGGGTTTAGAGAACAAAAATTTTCTTGCACAACCAAGGTGGCAACATTTTATTAATTCTGCTTAAACCGGTACATGTATCTTTCTCCAGCATGACAAGCAGGAAAAGGGGCCCCAAATCTTGTCGTTTAAATTGCCGGTGTAACATAATGACATCATACCCAACTTAACCAGCAAATTTATTACAAATTTATTACCGTTCCATTTCTATAAAATGTTGCAGCAAATTTTATGTAACTATTTAACATTTATGGTTTCCATTTTATGTGTATTAAGTTGGAAAATTGTTCATCCAGGATTATGTTTATTGAAATTCATTTATTTTTTTTATTTTTTTAATGAATTAATTTAGAAGCCAGTTATTTGTAACATTTCCTTTTCTGCAGGTTAAAAAATAGTTTTTTATACTTATTGAACATTTCATAAAAAAAATGTGTTTTACATTTTCAGATATATGACGATCATGTAATGCAGCCAGAAAATGTCTCCGAAGAGCAACCAGTATATGAGAACACATCATTTACCTCTACTGATACGGCAGAATATGTGTCGGTCAGTTTACATGACAATGAAGGCAATGTTAGTGCTAAGAGTTTCAGCAGAACTTTAAATAAAGAGACTCAAACTGTGCCGCATGCAAGAACATTTGAGACACAGACAGATTTCGACAGTAATTACTGCGTGCCAAAGTCAACCAGGTCTTTTGGCACTCAGACTGACTTTGAAGTGAAAGATCAAGGTGTTCAGGTGACAAGTCCAGATTTAACATTTGAAGATTTAAAAAATAGTGAAATGTGTATGTTTTACACCGGTTTACCAAATGTTGAGACCTTTACTTTGCTATTCAATGAATTGGACAATGCAGAAAAAAACACTTGGCGGACAGGAAATGGTAAAAAGACTGGACGCCCATGAGTACTTCGTCTTGTTGATGAATTTTTTCTCGTTTTGATGCGGTTAAGGTTAGGCCTTCTGTTGGAAGATTTGGCGCAGAGATTCCAAGTGTCAAAATCTACAAGCAGCAATATTACCAGTCAGTGGACTTCGTACCTTGCAGTGAAATTTTCAACCCTTACACCATGGCCTTCTAAGTCTTTTCAACCCTTACACCACGGCCTTCTAAGTCAACAATCATGCAAACTATGCCCAAGAAATTCAAAAGAAAGTACCCAAATTGTGGTGTGATCATTGACTGTACAGAGTTTTATACAGAAACACCGCAATCTTTAATAAACAAGTCCCTCATGTATTCACATTACAAATCCCACATGACATGGAAGGCATTGTTAGGTATCAGTCCTTCGGGTTTTATTACTTTTGTGTCTGATTTATGGACTTGAAACATCAGTGACAAGCAAATAACTTTGAAGACTGGTCTGCTAGATTTGTGTGAACCAGGCGATGCGATAATGGCAGACAAGGGATTTTTGATTTCAGATCTAACAACGCCAAGATGACTGCACCTAATTATCCCACCTTTAAAACTGCAACAGTTTAATAAGCGACATGTAGAAGAGACAAGAAGAAAAGCAAACTTGCGTATAGATGTGGAGAGAGTAATGGACCGTGTACAAAACTTTCGCATAGTTTTCTTAATTGGTTGGCTTGCACACATGCTAAAAAGGGATAAATTAATGAATTACTTATCAGAGTAATGAATATTAATGTTATCTCAGTAGGCATGTGGCATAAACTGAAATGATCAGTCATTGTGATTAGATATGATACTTGTTGTTCCATTTGAATATTTCTTAATAAATTTATGTTGTCTGTAAATATTGAATTGTTTTTGTTTTCTTTTTTTATTAAATTTGAAAAATCACCATCTTTATTTTTAGTTGATTTATCCATCAGATTACAATGTACATCCCCTGGCCTGTTCAAAAGTATCAACTAATAATTAAGTGTTTCAAACAGCTGCAGTCGTTCGATCCAGTCATTCCATTTAGCTGTTTATTGTCAAATCATGGCTTTTATATTGGCAAGTTAAAAGACAAGGTGTCTTAACATAGTTAGTCATGAATCGGTTTTAATTTCCGGTAGGCATGCATGCCTCAGCATTTATTTCAATAAAACAAAAATTAAATATTTCAGCCTAGTTGCAACGAAACCCACAGTCATGACTTTTAGAATTTGTAAACATCACTTTAAATGTTGATCATGCAGTAAAGTTATTTTAATGTAGGACACAAATCTTTTGTTACAGTCTGACCTAAATTTTAATACTGTTTACAGCTTATTCTGTGGGATATATTAATTCATTCTTCTGTTTATTTATGATTATTAAAACATTTCATGCAAGTTTCATGCATACTGAGGTTTTACTACTTGCTAACTGGCAAACAAGTTGATGTGCATTGTACAAAATGAAGGAAGTGAATAATTGAAGGTTGTTATTTCTTTATATAACCAGTTGATACAAGTTTAATATTAACAAATATACAGTATATCATACAAACAAATTGCCATGTACAACTTGACAACTAACTGTGATATTAATGCACATTAATCAACTTTGATTTTAAATATACATGTATCAATAATGTATAATATATCCGTATTTGTCAAAATACATTGCAATTACCATAGTATGCTTGAAGTGGACCTTTTCACTTCAGACTCCAGTTAATATATAACCAAGTTTATGCACACATAAAGTTTTTTATGTCATTGTGATAATTTNTTCGTTTCATTTCATCGGCGGCGACCTTGCTCTACCGTGGATTTTACGATTATAATTCATGTACATGGTTTTCTGGGAGACAAGGAAAACCAGTTTCCACACAATTTAGTGACGTCATCGCGTCATCAAACATGGCTGCGCCCAATCCGCTAAAAGTACAGCTGTTCGGCCATTCGTTTGTGAGGCACCTTTAAGATTTCATCCGACATGACTCCACTCTACGTTTTAATTTGAATCTGCAAGGACACCCTCTAGTGCAATACTCTGGATTCTCCGGTGCTCGCGTCGAAACACTACACCATCGTTTAACCGAGATTTCTGACTTTGAACCGGAAATTGTTGTGCTGATTATTGGCACCAAGGACATTTATGATTCGTCGTGTTCAATTCTTTCTGTGGCAAATAAAATTGAAGACCTGGTGAGAGCACTTTTATTTGAATTGAATGTGCGTTATGTTATTGTATTGCAATGTTTGCATCGCTGCACACCACAAGTCTCTTCAAAATACCCAGTTGACACGATATGGTTCAATAACAGGGTGGACAGTCTAAACTTGCTACTTTCTGAACGTTTGAAATCGGTGTTAGACAGCCGAGCTTGCCTGTGGCGTTTAAAAGGGTTTTGGACAATTTCCTCCAAAGAAAGAAACTTCGCAAAAGATGGATGCCACCTATCCAGCCAGGGACAACGCCAGCTGTACAGAAACATCAGAGCAGCAGTGGTCGCCGCCACGAAACGCATCCTCAGCAGCTGAGCTCAGAACTTAGATATGTATTACGAAGATATGTATTACTATTCAAGGTTTGACGAGCTAGTTGACAGCATCATCCAACAAACACACTAGCAATTTGCTAGCCATTCTATTTTCATGCTAATTATTATTTAATCTAGTCATGATTTGTTTAAAATCCTCATACACTAGATTTTATTTATGCGTGATTTAGTTACCAACACCACGCTTATTATTTATAAAATCACGGCATGATTTAGTTACCAGCCTCATGCCTTATATTTATGCGTGATTTAGTTGCCAGCCTCACGCTTATTATTATTTATCAAATAAAGGCATGATTTAGTTACCAGCCTCATGCCTTATATTTATGCGTGATTTAGTTACCAGCCTCACGCTTTTTATTATTTATAACATTACGGCATGATTTAGTTACCAGCCTCATGTCATCTATTTATGCGTGATTTAGTTGCCAGTCTCACGCTTATTATTATTTATAAAATAAAGGCATGATTTAGTTACCAGCCTCATGCCATATATTTATGCGTGATTTAGTTGCCAGCCTCACGCTTATTATTATTTATAAAATATAGGCATGATTTAGTTTCCAGCCTCATGCCCTATTTTTATAATATTTCTTATATTTTAGTGTGATTTAGTTACCAACCTCACACTTTTTACATTGTATTATTTTATCAATACATGATTCAGGTGTCAGCTGCTTGCTCTATAATTATTGTGTGTTTTACACAAAAATAAGGGGAACTAACTGGAGCAGTCTTGTGAATTGAAATATCAGATTTATCTCCCTTGTTCACAATGTAGTAAGCAGCCTCATGCTTGTTGTTCTTTTATCTAGGCATGGTTTACTTGCCATCCTTATGCCATACCTTTATGCGTGATTTAGTTACAAGCCTCATGCATTCCTTATGAATCATTTGTCCGCCTTTAACCATTTATCTTTGTGGGACTATCAAACTCACGTTTTTGTGTCTATTTTATCTAATTGGGGATAATCAATTGTCCTTTTGTACAAAATATCTTGTACAAACATAGAACGTATTAAAATCCCCTTTTAGAATGTTTAATAATAACATGGTTATATGGCTTTATACACGACAAATCCAGCAATCAACACTTGGAAAAGTATACATTATAG
>VMBQ01009976.1:13320-28704 GCA_007657795.1 Dreissena rostriformis | reverse complement strand
TTTTTTTATTTGTACGTGCCTTATTTCTTTAGTCTTATAATATCAAAATGTATTTAACATTCTTCAAATATTTGTATTTCCTCGTACGTTATAATGTAATGAAAATTTACACAAATACCAACAATGTACAATTTACCAATTTTTATGCTGCAAAATGTGTGTGTACATTGATTCTTAATTCGTATAATATACACCAACGTAATTTTCTTCAAAAATAATCTTAAAAAATTCTTTGTAATGACACCTGTTGATTCCTTTTTCTAACTTGACCAAATTGGAACTACCCCAAAATATCCCCTTTCCAAAGGTTAATAATTGCCATCATTTTATTGAACAAAACTGACATTTTTTTATCCTCTGTCGTGGCCTCTCGTATATTGGTTTTACTCCTTGGTTCGATGCTATTCACGACACAAAAACAAATATGTGTCGCATAATAACACATACACAAAAACTCGCAGAATAGTTCTTTGTTTTTATTTAAAAAAAATGATCTTAACGTTTTTCGAGTCCACACAATATTTCGAATTAACTAATACAATTTCAAGAACCACCGTAAAGGGCGGATGACCTATTACGACTTAAACAACAAACTGAACTGTTCTCTCGTATGTTAGATTCTGTACTATATATTCATACAATGCATTGTGTATTTGACGTCGGCTGACATATCTTGTGCATTTACGAAGCGAGTATGAATTGTCATCAACAACATCTGCTTGTAATGCAACACCAAATAAAAAGCTATGAGAAAGGTAATACACCGGGCAGGCTAATGACATGTTGACAACATTTACCCATATGGTATAATTTTGAACTAGATGTTAACATAAACAAATATCGTTTGTGTTCTTTATTATGTAGTTTTTGACAAAAGGAACACTAATTTAATGCTAAGTAATCGATATTGAACATTTTCATCATATAACTCCCAATGTTTTTCTTACTAGCCTGAATAGGGACTTTTTATTATTTGATTTATAGAGTTTTTGAATTTTATGAATACAGTTATATACTTTTACCATTCATCACAGGTTATACATAAAAACGCGGAGATAAATTAAATAGCAGCGTTCTTGCTCACAAATGTCTATAATATCGAAGAATCGATTGAAAAACATACTTTTTATTTATTTTTAAAATGGCTTTCTTTTAATGCACGCGGTTTTGGCCTCCTCATTCGTTTTAAGCAAATTTAAATTGACCAGCAAACATTGTCTCGAGGGTTCTTATTATACCAACCAGGCATTTAAGCTGGTCTTGTGTGACAAATATAATTTTAAAATCCAGAGTATTCAGAATCCAAATTTGCGTTAAACCGACATCGTATTTTCCAAGCAACCTTTCTTATCCAGTTACGTTGACATTAAAGTTGACAATTTGGATTGAACACAGAAGAAATCAATTAATTTGCCTGTCTTTATTCCTATTTAGAACACTCTACCATCGCACAACTTTGACATTAGTACATTTTTATGAGCATCTCATAGTGTGTGTGTTTCCTAGCATGCTACTCGTACTGTAGAACATATGGATATGACATCATATTGGAATGAATCGGACGCCATTACGGCTCCATATTGTTTAATGAATTTTCACGGTTAACTGTTATGCTACAGTTTACCCTGTACTCAGGGTGCAGGAACATCGGGGTTCACATGGGGTTTACACACGGTCTGGACAGAATGTTAACACTTTATTTTTGGAAATATCACAAGTTATTGAAATACGTTTGCAAAACTCTTTAGTGCATAAAAGTTTTTCTTGCAGAAGAATGTGCCGATATCTTATGATTTAACGATAAATTATTGTAAACGTCTGAAATCGGTAAAAAAAAATCCACGTTGCGTGTAGCATCAAAGTGTACATTACTGTTGTACACATCGAATTTTGAACAAGAATACAGGTTTATTTAATAAAGCAAATCTGATGCATTTTCACATTGACATAAGCATCATAAAAAACTGTCTTGCGTGCACAAGTTGAAATTCTTCAGATTTTTTTTTAAAGTTATTTAAAAAAAAGCATCACTTACCGGTGTGTGTACATCCCTTAATGTTTTATTGTGAACCCCACAACGCCACGCGATCCTGCACCCTGGTACTTATTCTATAGCTGACTTTCTCACGTTTACAGCAAAAGGAAGTTCTTCAGCCAAGCAGAGCACAACACCACTTCTAGTCCAGACCAACACCGCGGCCACAACACCTTCTAGTCCAAACACAGCCTCTCGGGAGACCACTAGTAGTAAAACAAATATTATTTGTATTTTACATCAGTTTAAAGCTTCACAGACAATCATAAACAAGTAAATATGGCGTCGAAGTGCGCAGTATTTATTGACCGGATATAACTGAACGTTTAATTATAATAGCAAGATACATAAAAACATGCATGTATGCGATCATGTTATAATGCTGCATAGACAATGTGGATTAAACTTACAAATGTTAATGGTTTACGTTATGGATATCTTAAAACAATCGACCACTGAAAATAAAAACAAAAGCGGTACAGTAAAAAAAGAGGGGTACATTAAACAAAAGATAGAATTTTAGCTATCTCGAGGTAACGATTAAGCTTACTCGTCCCCACGAGTTAGTCAGCCAATCAAATTGTTTGTTATATAAATTTTGGTTCTACCCATGCTCATCATGCACTCTCCTTTTTTTACTGCACCGCTCTTTTTTCGTTGCACTTCTTTTTTATTTAGTTTTGCACTCCTCTTTTTTCTGTCTCGTTTCCTCGACTTAGTAACTCGTTCCAACGACATAGCTAACTCGTTCCAGGAGTTAGTAATTCGTTCCCTCGGGTAAGTATGTCGTGGGAACGAGACAGAAAAAAAAGAGGAGTGAATTAAAAAAATCTCTCCTCTTTTGTTAAATGCGTTCCTCTTTTATTTACTGCACCACCAGCATTTTTCTCCTACTACTTCTTCTTTTATTATGCCGTCTACTACTACTTCAAATGCTAATAATACGTCAGCACTAGTAGTAATGGTAGTATTACTTCGACTAAATCTAAAACAACAACAACTATTACTCCTTATACTGGTAAATTAACTTCTACTGCTGCTACAATAACAACAACAACGACTACCAAAACTGTAACTACTGCTGCGAAATTTACTTAGTTTACTACACATATAACTACTCCATACTTTTGATAATTTAACGTCCCATATAAGAGAACAACAGCAACAGCAGCAACAACATAAACAACAACAGCAATACTTTCTAATACAACAACAATACGATCAACAACAACAACAACAACTTCTGCTTTAACTAGTTCTACTACTTTTACTATGACATTTACTACCTTTTACTTTTAGTACGTATACTACCAGTGTGATATTTACACTTAAGTAAATGGTTACATTTAAACATATACATATGTGTGTGTATGTGTGTGTGTTATTTTTCCAAATTCAAGTACTATAAACAGTTTTTCTTTCATAATAACAGCGATTCGTTAATACTTTTATTATTATTTATACTATAGCTAAGGAAGATACAAAACAATCATGGACAATGATATGGATTGCGGCGACTTTAGGATTATGTCTGCTGATAGTTTTCGTCACCGCCATCGCTTGCTGGTGTATCCGACGGAAGAAACGTAAGACACATTAGTTAATGTACTATATGAAAGGGTTCAAAAATCGCGTCAACATGAAGGGATTGATCTGATACTTGCATTAATTTCATTTCATTACATCGTGCATCAAAAAGTTGTAATTCTTTTACCTTTGTATATTGTTTCCATTGAATTATTAAATTGCAATGAAATCAACTTTTTACTCTCTTGTATTGTTTTTAATTTTACTAGCGCTTCTATGATATTAATGTTAATGTTCACATGTGTGTTTGTGGTTTATTCTACGCTAAGTGTGTTTAACCATAAACCGATTTTAATCACGAATAATTCAAGCTGGCAGATCCAAGGTGGTGACATAATTTTTAATCGTGGTTTTAAGTTAAATTTGTGTATTATATGTACACTTGGAGACTTTTCTAACGCAACATTTTTCAAACTAGAATATCCCAGTTATGAGTTAAGATGTTGATTAAATTTTTAAAATGTGATAGAATGACTACATTCTGAACAGAACAAGCTCACGACAAAATCATTCATCCGTGACGATTGGACGCTTAAGGAACGTGGGGTATATATAGTTTCACTTCTTTGCACGTGGAAATGATGAAACGCAATATTATTCCATATTTATTTAAATTTAATCATTTTATGTAGGTTTTTACTTCAGGAAAACATAAAATTAATTAAAAAAATTGTATGGCTCATNATAAATCCATCGTGAAGCTTTCCTTAATAAACTAAATGATAAATAATTTTTGTTTTCAGTTATTGTTGCAGTTCTTTATTGATTGACAGATAAATTGACATTTGCACACACAGGCAATACTATTGACATAAGAATGCATTCGAATTGCATTTGTTTAAGGAAGTGAACTGTTCTAAATAGCATACACAACTATTAACAAGAAGGAAGAAACGGCCTACCGTACTTTTAAAAAATGACAAAAATCTGTTTAGCATGTATATACATTCTCATTATTAAGGCACTGCAAAAATGTTAAAACCAATGTTCTTCATGATAATTCGTCATTTTATTACCATTGCCCGGTAAATATATCCCTTAAAATGTAAGACTAGCATTATGAAAATAATGGCAATTATGATCAAATTAAATACCATTTACGACTAAATGCAAGAAAAACACCGTAAAATGTCTTACCTGACAGCAGCAGAACTCGCATCCATGTTTATAGAACCATAATGTTATGTTTTGAAATGAACGCGGTTTAATATAAAGTTTAATACCCATTAATGACCAGCGTCCTATATTTGGGACACCTAGGAAATCTGGTAAGTGTTAATTATTTTAGTGATAAATATACAGTTATCTCTGTTGTGTGGCTGTGCTATCAGTCCTTTGTATCAGGTAACACCAATTTGAGATGAAACAGCAAGATGTATGGCGTGCTGAGTGGGCAATGCCGATTCAGAATATATGTGGAATTTTAAAAACAATTAAATAAATTAAATACAATGAATTTTTTCGAGGACTTTTTTCTGTAATACAGTATGACTTTATTATAAGGTTTATGTAAAAAAAGTTTCTGTTGTAATTAGTTGTACCTCAAATTCTATTTTTACCGGCCTATAAAGCGGTAACCGAACAGCAATAAAAAAAACATTTTCTAGACTATATTTGGCTACCACGAAAAAACATAGCAAACAAGCATAATTCGGTTTGACAGTCACTAACACTGTAATTACACGTCTCATACAATTCAAATTGTTACTAAGTTAACACTTACTAGAATTAATATACCCCTAAATCCAATCTGTTGCGAGAATCTGATTTCAAACTATTCTTCGGAAATGTGTTCACTATCGGTTTGCAATCACAGACAGGAAAGCCCCACCTCCGTATTTAACCAATTAGAGCACAGCTTTGTTTTGAACTATTTCCGCGTAAAGTATTGTGCACAATACGTTAAACATTCCGCTGAATAGTTTGAAAGCAAATTCTCGCAAATAATGCATGTTTGTAATGTATTTTCGTGCTAGCAAGATCGATTCTAGTAAATGTGTTTTTTCAATTTTGCTGTTTGATTGCCGCTTTTCAGTAGACGTGTGCGAACAGACCGCATTTTATGCCTTTAGTATGATGTCTTGTGGGTTGTTTGATACCAAGGTTCTGCAAATCGGTTTAAAATTTGATTTAGTAGTGAGCTTCGGAAATTGGCTGGTGTGCCGATATCAGCATTTCAAGGGTCGGAGTCACATCCCTTGCGATACATATAAGTTCTTTTCGACTGACTTTTTTGTTTAGTTATTGTTTAAAACAAATGAACAATTTTGAGGGTTTGGAAGGGTAGCTGCTAAGGGGAGGGGGAGCAGCTAATGCCGAGTGCCTGTGACTTAGAAAAGACACTCTTTTTATTCCAAATACAGGGAAAATGGCCCCGAAAGCCGTTCAGCTGTAAGTACGTACAACAATATTTGGTCGGTTACAAATTTAAATAACAATATTAAAATGTGAATATAATATGTTAAAAATTGTTTCCAAATCACCATTCTCGCTTACAGTATAAAATTTACAATATAATGATCACTGCATTATTTCTTATTTAGGAATGAACAACAAACATCGAATAGCCCCCAAGGTGAGTGTTTGATAGCATTCCATTACTAAGTTATATTTAGTTTACAGTAATCCATACGTCATTTCTCAAATAATACAGGCTAAACATAATTTGTCTTATGGTATGTATGGAGGCCTACGCAATTAGGTCTCTTGTTAAAACGTACACATAATTTTATTCACAGTGTTATTTAACACAAACAAAGGTATTATCATATGATGTGCTGTAGGTATTATCGCTCATTGGGTCATTGTCGACCTGAAATTGCCCACAAGTCACCTGGGTGACTTGTGGGCCATTTCAGGTTGACAATGACACAATGAGCGGTATTATCATATGTTGTGCTGTAACCCTTTAACGCATTAAATGACAATTGAGATTTAGTTTTATGTTTGCAGAATTTAATTACAACTACAACGATCATGATGATGTCACGCCCTATGACAATAATGAAGATAACATCGATCATTATGATGTCATGCCCGACGAAGGTTTTGACGACAACAACGATCATTATGATGTCTTGCCTGTCGAAGGTAATGACGACATCAGGGATCATTATGATGTCTTTCCCGACGACGGCCATGACGACTTTGTCGTTCCGTATGCAGTCGTCCCTTTCGACATTACAGAGCGTGAGGAAACATCAATGTTCCCGTCTCTCCAGGTTTGTTGAAACATTTAAATCGATGCTTCTAGTTGACGCAGATATGTTATAATGTAACTTTTCCAATTTTGTTTCGTTCTCTCGCACAGGTATTTGATCAGCAACAACTTAAATTAAGATAAAAGCAAAGGTATTCCTCATCTTGTTCGGTTTACCAAACCTATATATTGACAAGAGCAATTTTAAGCCCATTAATCGGACGCCTTATTACATACTTAAATTGATCATTACACTACCGTTGAAGCTATTGACAACAGTTTGGAGATGATCCCTTTTAAACATACAACCATACATGTTTATAAGTAATTGAATTTTCACGGAAAATTGTTAGATCGGCATGCCTCAAAACCGTCTTAACCCAAATGGTGCTAATTCTCCAGTCTAATGCATTCTAAGGCAATGCAACACATTGTTATCATTTTAAGCTATGAGTTTTATTATCCCTACTGTCATGTGTTGTAATTTAAATTGGTAGCGTGTCATGAATAAAAGACTGAGGAATGGTCGAAAGGCTTTCTTTTCTAGTGATGTCCCAGCAGTTTCACTATTATTGTTTTGTTTTTCTTTAAATTTATCCACAGGTGAAAGAAACGCATCTATACGCTGGTGTGCGGAAAACCAGCCTCATGTCTCGCGAACTTTCTTATGTATTAGGCCGAATAGCTGAGAGCGAAACTTCAGTTGGGACACGTTTTGCAGTGGGCGAAGAAATAGACAATACCGAAACATCGGTGACAAAGTTCTAGGCGGCCGTAGAACTGGTTAATGTCGCTTCATGGAATTCAACAAACGACGAGGTCAAATAATTTTCATGACGGTAAAGGTGAGGCAAAATGTTAAGTGGAAACAAATTACACTCGCGCCAAAGAGAAGGAAACTGACAACACATGGGAGACAAATTAAGCAGACTTTGAACTGTTTGAGAATGAATGTCAATGGGAGAAAAACAAAGAATTCGAAAACAAAAAGTACTATTTTGTATGCAAATAGGCTTCTACACATTTAGGCATTGTTTCCGAATAGGTATGTGTTGTTGTAGCTTGAACTCTGTATCAATCATTTGGAAAATTCCTACTCATTCTTACATGTTAGTGTTGCAAAATATAAATATTTACACATCGTCATCAGGACAGCTTTATTAAACTTATCGTCAAAAAATAGACACATTTATTTCAGCATTTCTGGGATAAACCTTTCGTGCACAGGATAACGACGTTATATTGTTTGTTCACATTACGTCAATTGATATTTTTGGTGTTCGTTATTTTATTTGTTGTTGTTGTATTTCTTTATGGGAGGATTCTGCTTTTTGTTGAATCAGGTGTAAGTGTCGAATGAGGAGGATACGTGTACTTGATCGGCACGAATACATGTACCAATAGCCAAGGCTAATGGTTCAGGTTGTATAAGCCTCCATTAATTAACTCCTACATGTATCAACACATTTTCTTTAACCAGTTTAGGAACATTGTTACAAGCAGTTAGCAAACATCCGCGAGCATTGATCAAGTCCCAGGACGTGTTTTATAATTTGGTGGGGGATGACGACGACTTGTAAACCTTTTTTACGAAATGCTTTAAACAAAAGAATTAGCGATACTCCTTCCAAAAGAGGTTGATAAACCCGAAAAGTTAATAAAGAAGTTATGTCATTTAATGATGACGCTTGTTAGTTTGCCAAAAAAGCATCATGCTATTGGCCAATCAAACAATGAGAACCCTNCCAATCATTGTTTATTTCAAACATAAGCTTTTTAAGTTAAGGATTACTTGCATTTTACCATAATTGCTGTTTCCATTTTTTTGCGATTGTTTTTTATTCTGTATGTTGTATAGCCTTTTAGATTTTTATTCTTTTTTCTTTTCTTTTAAGTTATATATCTTAAGTTTTTTTTTGTAAATCTAGATTTCGAAATGCATCGAGTTTGTAATTAATTAACTAATTAATTTTGACTCAGCCACATGCATTTAATTATTACTCGTTTGTTCGCATCATATTTTTGTTACATACAAATTAAATTAAAATTAACGAGTTAAGTCTTTCGCAGGTTTCGAACTATCGCATGATTTGTTGTTGACAATTGCTTTCATCAATGGTAAATGTCATTGTGATAAACTAACGAAGCAATCGTGTCTCGAACATCTTTTTCCCAGTATTCTCCTGATTAAGATTTGTTTTTCAAAATATTTTTGCAAATATGAATATTTGGTTTAGTGTTGATATTATTGTTAAAACCATTTTTTTCAGTTTCTAGCTTATTATTTGTGTGGCGTTTCTGGAGTATCATATAATATCATTGTTTTGTGTTGTTATTCTCAAACACATTTTCAAATTCTAAATTACCATAATTTAAAAACATGAAGCTTGAATGTTTTGATTCGAACATTCAATGAATTTGTTTTTGCGCATGCATATATTCTGAAATATAATGAAAATAGACGTAAATGACCATAACCATAACGTGAACTATGCACGTGGGAAACATTTGTTTTGAAAACGCGATTTTAATACATATTGGATAATGTGGCAAAAAATAGTCCCAATAACATATTTTTAAAATTAATATTTTTTGTCCACTAAATTGTATTTAAAAAAAAATAAAATTCATTCGTTATGCAAATAAACTTACATTATCTGTTCTGCATTGTTTATTTTTGTTTTTTATATTGGTCGTTTTTGCCATAAAATTTCCAAAATTCAGTATATTTTAAAGATTGTATTCATCATTATTTTTCAGTATCTTCTTTTAACATTTGTTCAGCCCATATTTTTCAATATTGCTTTTCAATCATCTATATGTACCTGTAGTCAATAAGTTTTTGGCTTTTTGAATCTTTATCGCAATATTGTTTTATAACGTGTGATATGTCATATAACATATTACTGTTAATAATTGCCCATCTTTGTAAACGTATATCATGATATAAGAGTGAGGTATAGTTTGTAAGTTGTATTGTATGTATGAAAATAAAATCATCCGACATTGACAGTTTATGCATTTGTTCTGTTTTGACACGATTCTTGTAAATTGCGCCTTCATCAGAGAACAGCTTACGACGACCCTTCTTGGGAAATCTGTTTTAACTTTTTTTTTAAATCTATTTTCGTTTATCTGAATTCTGACTATAGTCCCTATTTGGCCTGCACAATACATGTGCTAAAATTATTATGCTCCATACTATATTTGATATCTTATTCATGTTGTCTTTCTGTTCATGATTATATTGTGTACGTGATATATTATACAGTTGTAATATGATTTGAAAGACATGCGTCGTGTTATTTCTTTCGTACAATCAACCAGAACAGAATTGATCTATTATACGTGGGATCATCCAAAAAACGTAGGCTTGTTTTTGTCGATACAACTGTCACAATTGTTGAGTATATATTTTTGCGTGAATTCGTGCGTTCGTCATTGCCTCTCGTAATTGCAACTTCATTAGTCATCATAAACTACAATAAATACAAAAAGAAAATACAAATCTTGTCCTGCAAATTTTGAAATTCTGCAATAAGCTGACACAAATATACGCCATGTATATACGGCGAATTGCATGCAAGACCCATGTACAAAGATCAAACGTCAGTTTAACGCTTTTGGTTTAAATGTCAGATTTGGCTTTCCGGACTGTAACTTAATCATTAAGCGGGTAATATAAACCTTCCACAAACGTCAAGTTCACACGTACAGGTATTCCATAAAGTGTGGGCATAATACAGATCTTCTCCGATTGCAACTTCATTCATCAAGTAATTATACAATATGCAATATGCATATATTATGCAATATTTGTGCGAACACCAGATTAATACGGCGTGATGAGGATCTATTTATGCTCACGAAAAACAGTAACATCGTACTGAATTTAATATGTTCACATTCACAGGCGTGTGAAACTGTTACATATCCTGGTGTGTGTGTCAATAACAGCATCTTGGATGGATGTGTTATGAACAAAACCATTCGTGCTATTTAATATGCATGTTTTCAACCTCTGCGACTGTTTGCTAGCATGTAGTCGGTAGTCCAACAATTCTTTATTGGTATTGTATACTGTGTATTCAATTTGTTCATTGCAATTGTACTTGTGAATCTAGTAAATATGATTGACATGTTGCATGTGATTGTGTTGTGTTTTGAAATAACGTTGGTAAAATAGTGTAACTACCGATTTAATATGACTGAATGCCATTTCCTACACAGGAACAGCCCAATTTTAGTTGGTATATTTTTGAAGTTTCAAGAAAACACTAGTAAGGTGTTATTCTACTGTGGACATCGGTTGCTGCATAGTTTTTGATCAGTGTACGTCCCAAACGCATACGATTATAATGTTACTTAGGAAGGAATTGTTTAGAGTATTTTGTTGCAGTAATTGAATAATGTTTTTACTTTCGATAAATCATTGTTTACATGTACACGTACCCAACAACACACTTTACACACATATCAAATCCACGTTGTATATATTATTACTCTGCAAGTCCTAGTTGTATAGACAATGAAAATTATTCGTTCGGAAAACATTATGACAAACTAACCGGATATACATGTTCATCTAATTCATGTCTCATGACTCTTCATGTTGTTATTTTATCGGATGGCAAAAACAGGATAAATCAAAGTCATCAGAAATGAATTATTATTCTTTACATGACTGTCACCTATTGATAATATAACCAGAAATATGTATATTTATCTAAATAGGTGTATCAATAAGTAATAAGAGTTGAATTGATGTATTGATATGAGCATCATTATAACTTATAACGAATAAAAGAAGTAAGTAAAACAGGAAGCAGCATGTATCGTATTTCGCAAATAATGCATTTTGCAATTTAACTGTTTGTCAATCGATTATCATACACACTTGTATTGGTATCATCGAAAGTTGAAAAAACACTATTTGATAAACAGGTTTCGTTCAGCATGAATAAAAACACCTTCCGAGCAGTTTAACTGAATAATGTTCAGTATGCTTACAATGTGTGTAATACTAACTGAACGTTCAATATATTATTTGTCATATTCGATAATTATTTAAACCCCACACGACATCAACAGTAAGAACGCTCTCGCATTTATCGGAAAGTCCTTTATTTAGGTGCTAAGTCGCCTATACAAGAAAGAACAATTCTTACGACAATACAACTTTGACGTTCAATAACGATAAAACAAGAGTCACTATAGTCTGGAGTTCCTTCCCCTGTCACTACGTATCGGGGTCAGGCAAGTTCCAATAATGGCTGCCGCAAGTGTAAAGTTCAATTTAATGTAAGGTTAATTCTTTGAATCAAATCATCATGTCTATATTGCGAAAGAGATGAAGACAGTCTTATGTAACCAATACGCAAGTGTCTTCCATTTGTTGTGATCTGCCCGATTTCATTCAGAAAATACTACAACAATACTTAGCCATATTTCTGAAGAAACAAAAGATATAGTACAATTCGGATAATCCAATGTTTAGAATGTCATGAGGAATTATTTGCTTAAACTAAAGTTATTATTGAAATATTAAAGGAATGATTAATGCAAGCGTTTCCTGCAAATGACTTTTATGTATATTTTGAATCCCTGTAACAGAGTATATAATATTATTTTGTGTTTCTGACCACTGACTGACACCAGTCATGGGTGCACAAAAATATTGTTGCTTAAACATAGAATATTGAATCCACATGTAACGGCAAATTGGCCAGAAACATGAAAATATGCCGTCTTTGTGATATGCCTGTGCGTGAGTCATATGATATATGGTTAACCGTTATTTTTTCAGCTCCTGGAACATAGTTACTCCTCGACAGAAAAACATGAAAGAAAGCAAGAAAGAATTCCATCGTTCTTCTTTAGTGACCATTCTTACACACCAGTGACAGCTAAGTCGGAACACACAACCGTGAAAGAAAAGAAAAGAAAGCGTGACTTGTCCTCACCTACAGGAAAAACCTCTACACAGCCTTTAAAGGCTGCATTGGTTAAGGCGAGTTTAATTTAATTAATAAATAATTGCATTCATATCATCATTGAGACACCCTTGGTGCTTGCTTTGATAGCTGACGCAGTGCCTAATTCTTTTCATGGTTTTAAAACCTGTTGTGAGCTTATATTCAAAATGTAATTGTAACCATGTACCTTTGTCCACCCAAATTTATTCCAGTAAGAAGAGTAAGTTTTGAATTCATAATATTTACACTATAATTTAAATTCTCAATCAATTTGTCATTATGCTTCTGTAGGAAGACAAAACACGCAGAAACCTGGGCTGGACATCCGAAGAGAAGGCGTTCCTCATCAGACATGTTGAAGAAACACCAAGAGACCCCGGAACATCTCTAGTGGAGTATTGGAATGAGTTTGATGAAAAAATCAATGCCGCTTTCCCAGACAGTTATATAAATGGTGTGTACTAGTGTAAATCTAATAGGTTTATTACTTCCAGTCAAACCGCCTCCTTGGTCGAGTGATTACAGTCGTTGACTTCTAATCATTGATTTCTCATTGATGGATGGGTTACGGTTACATTTTCAGAGAGAAGACTAAATGTATAGCAAAACCAGTATAATAACATTCATAAATAGATGACAGGATATATATATTATACTTGTACGTACTGTTAAATTAAGATAATAATTATATGGTGACGCTCAAGAAAAGTCCACTAACGATGGGTAAATCCGTTACCCTTTTTAATGGCTCATTCGTTGATAATCTTTTATTTCATGCTTGCTTTAATACCTTTTTGTGGAGTAACTGTAATACTTTTCACTATCAAATTTCCCTAGCCAAACAGTAAGTTTTTTGTCCAGTACTTGCAGTATACATTGTATGTATGTTCATAGGGAATCCTTACAAGAGTGTGGCACAGCGCCTCTTTATAGCTCCAAATATATGTACTACAAGTCCTCAGGAAAATGCCGCTAACTTGAACAACCTTACAGCAGATGTTGCCACACAAACAGATTTCATAGCTGGGTATTTTATACAGATTTATAAAAAAACATAGTAATAGACAAACATCAAATGTATATGTAAATTATGTTTATGTTTTATATGTCATAAAGCAGTTTATTATTTAGACCGTTAGGAATCATAGTTTTTAATTTATGTATCCAATATGTTTCTTTGCATAAACGGTCTAGATTGTTTTGAACAACATCAATAGGTACAACAGAGAAATCTGATAAAGTGCAATCATTGTCGGTGGATCCAAAATGTGTAGCAACATGTGAAATAGGATTTATTGAACAATTTCTGATATCAAATCTATGGCTATTCATTCTGCGGGAAACATTCTGATTAGTTTGTCCGACGTATTGTTTACAACAATTTTTACATGTAATAAGATATATAACATTGCGCGAAGTGCAATCAACATCATAGCGTAAATCATACGATAAACCAGTAACACTACTATTGAAATTTGAACATATGTTAATATTATTGCAATGTGTACATCTTCGTCGGTTACATTGACCCGATAAATGTATATCAGTACTGTTATAAGACACTGAACTTCTTACAAGACTGTTACATATATTCTTAGGTCTTTTATAGGCCAAAATAGGTTTAAATGAATGTAAAAACTTAACACTTTCCTTGTCTGATAATCTTAACAAATCCCAGTATTTGTGTAAAATTTTAGCAATATTAGGAAGTGATGTGTTAAAACATACAGTAAATGGTATTATTGAATCAGTATTTCTCTGAGTAACACATAATGCACTTTCCTGTGTCATATTTTTCACTTGAGAAAATCCATTTTCAATAACATTTATTGGATAATTTCTACTTTTAAAATATTTAAATAAACTAGATAAGGACTGATTG
Organism: Dreissena rostriformis; assembly: GCA_007657795.1. Taxonomy (NCBI): domain Eukaryota; kingdom Metazoa; phylum Mollusca; class Bivalvia; order Myida; family Dreissenidae; genus Dreissena; species Dreissena rostriformis. The sequence goes on along the minus strand of VMBQ01009976.1, from coordinate 14,026 downwards.
AATGCATTATCATCAGAAATAATACGTCTATAGCGCTTTGCCTGACTGTATGGAATACCCCGTTTACAGGACATGGGGTGAGATGACGTAAAATCTAAGTATAAATGCATATTAGTAGGTTTACAAAAAATATTTGTAACAACAGTGTCTAGTTCACTTTTTGATATAGATACATCAAGGAAAGATACAAACTGTTGAGATATATTAGAGGTAAATTTTATGGTGGAATGGAAGTTATTTAAAGCATCAATAAAAGTGTTTAAATCTTCTAAAGAGTCATTCCATATCATAAAAATGTCATCCAAAAATCTAAGCCAAATATATGGTTTAATAGAGGTAGTGTTAAGAAAATCTTCCTCAAATTTACCCATAAAAAGCGAAGCATAAGACGGTGCCATAGGACTACCCATAGCAGTACCCATAGTTTGTAAATAAGTATCATTATTGAAATCAAAACAGTTATTTTCAAGAACAACTTGCAACAGTTTGCTTACATCATCATCGTTTACATGGTTATTTAAAGTTTCTTTTCTTAAAAAATATTTACAAGCATCTATTCCCTCAGCATGAGGAATGTTAGTATATAAAGAAGATACATCTAAGGTTACAAAGTAGCAATCTTTTTTCAATTTAATATTTTTTATCTTGTTAATAAAGTCTGTTGTATCTTTAACATACGATGGTAAATGCTGCATAACTGGATTTA
>VMBQ01009976.1:0-12851 GCA_007657795.1 Dreissena rostriformis | reverse complement strand
GTTATATCATGGCAGCTGGTTACCTAACACGTTTCCTGGATTTCTAAACAGTACACGCCAACTCCTTGCTAGTAGCTGGCAACTTCTCAACTTGAAACAGAGGTGGGTGATATAAATCAACACAAGGAGTAGGACCTGTCTGGGCTCTGGCAAAAAAAAAAAAACAGACAAAGAAAGTAGAACTGCAAGTAATTGGTTTTTTACTATACTTTTTCAGATACTGCTACACCACAGCAGATGGCCAGAACAATGTCGGGTATAACTGCACTTGGAGAAGAACTGAGAAATATAGTGTTATTTGATCTTGAGATGGAGGCACACGAGTGTGCAAACAAGGGAAGTGCACTGTACTTGAAAAACTTTTATCAGGTCTTTTAGTGCCTTGCCTTATCATTGTAGGCCCTGGTAAGCCCACACATTTGCATGCATGCTGATCTTGGCCTATACTGGTCTCAATGGTCAAAAGCTTGGTTTTTGCATGACAAAACTCAAACAAGGTTTGGAATTGTTCAAGAAATGAAGGTTGTCTTGTTTGAACAAATTAGACATTTTTGCATTTCGTAACAAACTCAAATGTTGTCTTTTTATTTAAAGCATTTTAAAATACTTTAAAAATGAATGGATGATTTTAAAGCAACTAAAAACTATTTATGCGGCTCTCTCACCCACCTCTGTTTCAAGTGGAGAAGTTGCCAGCTACTAGCAAGGAGTTGGCGTGTACTGTTTAGAAATCCAGGAAACGTGTTAGGTAACCAGCTGTCATGATATAACTGAAAGATTGTTGATTGTTGGTCAACTTTATTAATAATTATTTTTTCTCTGATGGTAGTTGATTGATCAATTTATTTTTAAGCTTCGTTTTATTTATTTTGAGTACTATACGCGTGTATATATCACGCAGCCCCCATTTTTTAAAATCTTTGCTAGTATAATTTTCATTTCGATAAATTATCGCCTCAGTCTATACGGTTATTTGTTTTAAGTATAATATTCATTTTCATTTGCATTTTAGTATATTTGTCACATAAACAATCAAGTAGGTAATTTGGATCTTTTACACCCAATATTGCTGCTTGTTCCTGAAGTTGCGCGATGATGATCTGAAATATTAACTATATGATACTATATTCTTAAATCTTTTTGTATAAAGAAGGGATGTAGTTGATGCGTGTTAGTAATTTCATTTCATCGTGCCTCAAAAAGTTGTAACTCTGTTGCTCTGGTCTCCTTTCAACCATTGAGTAATAAAATAGTAATTAAATTGAATGCGTTTTAATTCCCTTTTATTACTGTTTAATTTGAGTTGCAATGCTATGAGGTTAAATTTTATTTACACTTATATGTATCATGAATATTGCTGGGCCAAGTGTGAGGTTGAGCGCTCATTAACTGGTTTAAACCCCCAATGCTTAGCATTGACCGTTCCGAGGCGGTGACCCCAGCTTTATTCTACTATGTGTATGTGTTGTCTCGTTTTGTGCCGTACTGTATCGTTTTGGCAATTGGTTCCTTGCCATAAATAAAGGACCACAAAGGTGTGTATGATAAAACTGCAATACGGCTGCAGCTTCTGGAGTTTCACTTCTTTATATTGCCTGGTAATTTACCCAGACCTAAAGCATTGTTATTATCTTTTGTATATGTGATGAAGAGATAATTACCTTTTCCTTACTGTCTTCCATAGAGGAGTGGAACATAACTACCCTGGCATGCTCTGGTTGCTTCTCGCCTTCATAAAACTGGTCCCCCAGTATCTCTCTGGCCAGTTCATATCCGTAGCCAATCCATTGTATTGATTTACAGTAGACGACCGTGCGGGGGAAATCCTTCCATTTAATTTTCAGTTCATTCAATATTTGTTCAAATATGAAGTCATAGGGTGAGGTAGAAGTGTTCCCTTTAGATGTTGCACTGGGCCTTTTCAAGACAGCGAGAACAATATATGGCTTAGTTGGAGCAGCACAAACAGTTGCCCAGTTTTTCATTAGTCAATTTTTCATTATTTTCTTATGGCCTACACAAGTTACTGTCGCTGTTAACTCTAACACCTGACAACAGAAGACAGATCTTAAATTACCAAGACTTTTAAAGTCTGGTCTGAAGTCATCTCCCCACTCTAAAATGCAATGGGCTTCATCTACAACTAGGAATATCTGTTTAATTTTAAAATCCCCATTCCTTAACATTTCCATGATTTTCTTGTTATCTAAAATGTCTTCTGGTTGGCAGAAAATGTACTTAACTGATCCTTTTTTAATACCAGTCAGGTCACTCTTACTTGTAAGACACATTGATTTAGTACCAAGCTTTTGTTTTTCCTGTGCCATAATTACATTCAATGGTACAATTATCACTACTAAACAGTTTGGATCAATACAAGGAAGAAGCTCAAATATCAAGGATTTCCCATATCCTGTTGGAAGAGAGCATAAACAGTCCTTTCCAGATAGCAACAAATCTAAAGCCTTTTCCTGCATAGGTTTAAGTTTAAGAATTTCAGTATTGTTTGTTTGATTGAAATTCTGCAAAGCTTGAGAATATTTTGGGTCCTGAAAAATAAAAAAACAGCCATTTGTTAGGCCTAAAAATAAATGGTTTGGTTTGGTTAACCTGACCTACTTAATAAGCCTGTCCTATGTTTCTATGGAAATTTGTTTGAAAAATAAATTTTATGTGAATAGCAAAAAATATAAAAAAATCTAATGAAAAAATGGTGTCTTATTAATGAAAAAGTGCATTATGTCATGGACACAAAGTGTAAATGGTAAGGACTTAAAGGGGGATTTCTATTATAAATAAATTTCAATATAAAAATAAAATAAGTAGATCTGATAGCCGACATATACCCTACTTATTTGATATTGGCATGCTACCTGAACCAAACCATTTAGAATAACTGGTCTCAAAGGCTTTAGCTCAATCTAGCTTAATGCGGCTCATTATACCACAACAAACATTAATGAATGATTTCAAAGTATTTGATATTTTTTTTCAAAACATGCCCAGGGTTTCTAGTCCCCCTCCATGTTTTTTTATATTATTTTTGATAGCAACATTATCAGATCCACATATATATTTAAAAAAACATGGAGTATTATCTGCTGATAGGCAGGGGTTACATTTGATTCCATCCAACTCATTGTGGCTTGATTTTGGACACACTCAAAGTGAATCAACATTATATCAAGGGCAGATCCTGAGGGGGGGGGCCTGAAGTGGCATATGCCCCCATAATTCATCGACAATCATAAGTTAACTCAGAGCAAAAACCAGTGTAGATAAATCTTGCTCATCTCGTTGTTTAATAATACATTAACCCGAGCAATGTTAAGATCATGTTTATTTCAATAGAATTGCCGTCGCTGGAATGGATGCTTTAAGATTCTGACATAAGCCGCAATCCCAATACAGTTTGAAATGTCAAAATATAAAAACAAATTAAGTTTGTCCGATTAGTTCAACTAATATTTGAATAATTAATCGGGAACCAAAAGAGTGTGCAGGATTCAAATTGAAAAAATCCTGGATCCGCCCCTGTAACGTCACTCATTTCATATGCACAAACAATGCATTTGTTTTCTTATGCAAATGACATTTTCTATGACTGCAAATCAGTACAACAACCTCCTAGAGAAAGCATCATAATTAAAGATGTATTTTGGATTAAATGTTAATATCAATGGATGATTTTGCGATAAACATGATTAAAAATGGCAATATTATTTTTTTTTATCAAAAAGCAGCACAAGTAATTAACCAGTATCCAGTGTGTGACATAAAACAAACACAAGTCAGCATTTAGAAAATATCCGAAATCGCAACGTAAACGTGAACGTCCGAATGTATGGTCATTACCCAAATCGTGATTTCTCTATCAAATTTAATGAAACATTCAAAATAAATACAGATAACGTATACATTGGTTTATTTTTTATTTATTAAAACCATTACCCGAACATGATCTTTTATTTTGTAAAGTTTGCTCACATTTGATAATCCACAGGCCGCCGCCATGTTTGAAGTTTACCTGACCTTCTTTTCCGCAGTAAAAGAGGCAGGGGACCAGACAACAGTCACTATTACAACCATAGTAAATAACCTATACAATAATTTTCATTTATTGTTGCATTTATTAATTAGCACGGTTTAATAATTAAATTTTGTTTACGAACAGTGTAACCTTGAATTTAGGTTATTCTCAATGGCCGAAACAATTGGTGTGTTTTTTTAATAGGGGCCGATACGTCCGAGATCCGAGAAGACACGATGCCGATCATCTTTGTCTTCCTGTTTTAATATTGTTACACAAATTAGATACACATTAAATTCGGAGCTGGATGTGTATTTCTTAGTCTTAGTCGTGATTTCTTTATTTTGTCACCGTGTTATGTTCGTAATACAAATTAATAAGCGATGCCTGCATGGTAGTGCTTCGACTTCATATTGCGTTATATCGTACTTTACATGCAAACAGATAATAACGCATATATAAACTTATAAATATAAGACATTTTAATTTGAGTAACACGCATTCTAACTTACTGAATATTTATATAAGCGAATAATTTAAATATTACTTAACGTAAACATGCTATCTAAAACATATCCGATTCCATAATGCAGTATTATTTTCGTTCACGTTAATATTTCAGAAAGCCATTAACACTATTTGTTTGACTAAAATTGTAATAACGACGTTCTCTTTAACAAGCGGCCAGACGATAAGAACGTTCCGGAAGCGTATGTACTCAAATGATTGAACGTGTTTCCATCATGCGATAATGCTCAACACAGCCTCCGGTGATCGCAGAAGAGCCAGATAGACCAATAATATCCCAACATAAAGCCGAATATACCAATATCTCGCCGGATTGCGTTACGAATGATAGTGATATATATATACCACATCCGTGCGTGGCTTCAATAAAAAAGCAGATGAACGACAGTCTTTGATTGGGCATGCCTGTGTTCTTTTGGGATAAATATATTATTGTAAAAAAAATAGCTCGAACCTGTGTTAATTGTGTTTCAAACAGTACGAGTACGTGGGATGCTCTTTCATTAGAAATGAGATTTCTATTGGCAATTATTGAAGGAATTATTGTTCATACAGGTAAGACTTATGACTTAGAACATATTAAATAAACACATCCGTCGTATTTTGGAATAGGCTAAACATCTGAATTACACGTAACCGTTCGTTTAAGATTGAATATGTATTTTATAGGGGGGTGTTTTGTAAATAAATCCAATTGCAATATCCTGCGTTTCTCCATTAATTTATTTTAAAGACATAACATTTCTATTGATAGTGAATGATATGTTAGTGTAATGATATTAATTTTTTATAAACCTCTATAGTCATCGGAAATATACTTTTGCAAGCAAGATTTATATGATATATTTATATGAAATAATCAACAATTCCGTTCCTACTGCAATATCGAGAAGTTCTCCGGCATGTTCGTACAATATTCACATTGTTCTTGTATTCGGTTAATTAACCAGAGTGGATGCTTTAGTTTTCATTGGTCGCGTTGATCGAACACTATACCAAATTATGGGTTACAGAGTACAATGATTTGTGTACGTTATTAATAACATATACCAATCGCATTTGTCAAATAATCAGAATATATATAACATAATACAATTCTAACAAATAAACATTGATAATAGATCAATACAAAGGTTTCATGTAAAAAGTATAAACTGTTATAATTGATGTTGACAGGACAAAACTTTTTTTTTGTTGATTGACCGTGTTGGCGAATTAAATTATAGATGTATTATGTACATACGTTTTGCTGATATAACTGATAAAAAGAGATTTTTTTTGGNTACATATATATATATATAATTCTAGCAAATAAACATTGATAATGGACCAATAAAAGTTTTTCAAGCAAAAGAATATTAATTGTTATTATTGATATCGACAGGAAAATACTTTCTGTAGATTGACCTTGTGGGAGAATTAAATTATACATGTATTATTGACATATGTTTTGCTTATATAACTAATAAAAAGCGGATGATTTTGGTTGCGTATTTGACCTATTTAACTGTATAAGAAGAGCTGTAAGTATAGACACAGTTTATAAGTAGTTTTCTTGTTAGGTTATATATATCTCACTTGACAAATACTGATATTGGCATAAACTTGGTAAAATGAAGTTTAACTAGTTTCAAACATAATGCATTACTTTTACAATACTTTGTGGAGTAACATTTAACGCCATTTTAGTTTCGTCGAAGCCTGCGTTATTATATTTCTGCTGTTTGAGAAATTGATGTTGTTTTTTATATGGCTAAATTTGACGAAGAAATACTTCCTCTTCTATTTTATAAAACTACTGATTTAGCACTAATTTCATGTCAGAATATACTTTCAGTGTCGAACCAAACTGTTCCGTAAACTAAGTACCAGCGTAGAAGAAATTCCCTAAAAATAAAGTCGTTACGGATTTTGACCTATATATAGGATCTGACATGAGTTGTCATATCATACCATATCTTATTTAACGCGTTGATGAATTTTGACGAATTTCCTGGACGAGTTTAATAAAATATGGTATGATATGACAACGAGTGTCAGATCTTTTTTATCGAATGCTTTTAAATGAGCAAATTAGATAAACATTTACGCAAACATAATGATAAATCCCGAATGTTGTTTACATTTCGTGACGTCATTTGACGTTACAACGTCATTTCAGCAAAATAACAAAATAAACGAAAACTAAGCCAATGAAAATGCTAAAAAGTATATTACACATATGAGATATAAAAATATATCTTATGGTTATATTACATGGGAAACAGGGTATGGCATGTGATAAAAAGTGTTTATATAAGATTTCGTCTTGCTTCATTATATTCTCTGGTATTTGCTAATCGTAAATCATGTCATGAAACAGCCCTTGAGCAGAAGGACAGATGATTGTAGATGTTAACCTTAATTTAAATTGGGCCCCCGCGTGTATGCTTTGATTAGATATTTGCTACGGTTAAGCGTCGCCGTTAGAACTTGTGATTTTAGATAGAACATACAACCGCTAATTTTGTTTCTCATTCTTTCTTAGTTTATATCACTTAAGGCAGTTCCTCGTCTCTCATCCTGATTTCGTATGTGTAACTGTATTGTGTACAACAGATTTAACAGTGTAACATTCAATGAAAATGCTCATCGTTCTCCATTTCAAAAATGCTCTGAAAACAACTTTTAGATCACCGTATCATAATTAATTCTCATTTTCATTTGTTCATGTCAATATTGTTTTGGAAATAAATATGTAATTGAAAAAATTACCAAAGATAAAAAAAGTAGTTTTGTTGCAATTATTAAAATTATTAGAATGCAATTTTATTCGATTTAGTGTGTTATAAAACCAGATGCATAGTCTGATCTTTAAACGTGAATATCAGCATATGACAAATCGTTTGTATTCAAAATATTTACAATAAATACTCCAGATTTTCTATACATATAATATAGACCTAACACATGATAATCATTATGATATACGTCCAATGCAAAAATAGAACAAACATAGTCCCATTTATATCAACATAACATAAAATACACTGCACTTTTGAATACACTTGGATACTTTTCTAACGCACCACTTTTCAAACTTGCATATTTCAGTTATTGCCAAAATGCGCGGTTGCGCTCCTGAATATTCATATGAGCCATATATTTTGTAATATTAATTTTATGCACGTGTTTAAGCGTCTAATCGTCACGGATGAATGATTTCTTAGTTTCAGTTTTTTTTTTTAGTTTATTGGCAAAATCAGAAAATACATGCCTTTGGCCACATAGTTAACAAATATACATGAAGGTGACCACACAAATGAAATACTAAACAAAAAGCATTTCACATAAATGGATAATTAAATAAATACGGGAATACATAATTTGTTTTCAGCGTTTACAAGAAACAACAGAGTAGCTAGCTAGCAAGTTAATAATTTCTTTTTAACATAGCATTGTAAATAAATTTGGAAATTTTTCTTAATTTTCTAGAGTTAGGACTAGACAACATAGAAACGAACTTGTTGCCAGTATAACACGATTGATTAACATTATACTTAACTTTTAAATCTTGATACAGCGTACATATACATAAGAAGTGATATTCTGTTTCAACCATGTTACTGTTACACAGTTTGCATTTCCTGTTTTCTCTAGGAATGTTATTGTATCTACTAGTTTCAATTTCTAAAGAATGAGCGCTTAGTCTGAATCTTATTAGAGCTTTTCTATGGCAATCATTATCAACACATTCCAAATATTTAACAAATGTATAATCTTTTTAAATTTAACATAATAATATAATTAACTTTGCGAATTTATCATATCATTCAATGACTGGACGTATTGATCTCGAAGACGTTGTTAAAGTTTTGGATAATGGTCTGTTATGTTAACATGTTCATGCAATACATAGCTAAAGCCTAAATTGTCAATAAGGTTTTTGATAGCTTTTGGCCAGAATAGTTTTATATAAGTGTTAACAAACGTGTTATCTGTGATAGTCTTATAGTACATATATCGTATAAGTGAGTTTGGTGAATTATTAATTTTGTACCAGAATTTAAGGGACCTCTCTTTACATATAATAGATAATGGAAAACGTCCTAGTTCGCCTAAGACGGCTGCATTTGATGTCTGTTGGCGTACACCTAATATGTATTAACACATTTTTTTTATAAATCCCCCAAACTTCACAACCGTATGAAATTTTAGGTATGACTAGACTGTCAAAAAGCAACAGTTTTGTTTTTATGTCGAGTTTTACTCTACTAAATATAGACAGACGGTGATTATATGCCTTTAAGGCTTGCTTATTCAGGGTTTTGACAGCGTCATTGAGTGACCCATTATAATTTAGTTTGATACCAAGGTAAGTAAAGTTGTCAACAATTTCAATTATTTCATTATTCAATGACCATAGATAATTATTTTTAGTTTTCTTTTTTTTGGAATAAACATACTTTAGTTTTTTTAACATTTATTTGTAGACCCCATTTTCGAGAGTAAGTATCTATGCAATTCAACTGGGCTTGTAGGCTATTAGGACCTGTTGTAAATAACGCTATATTATCAGCAAATAATAACATATGCAAAGATAGTGTATCAATATCCTGACAAGTGAGATTCTCAAAATCTAAACTATCAGTTATATCATTTAAAAACAGAATAAATATGAGAGGAGAAAGAGGCTCCCCTTGTTTGTCCCCTAATGAAATATCGAAGAATTGCGAGAAGGAATTGTAATCAGTATTTGTAACACAGGATTTGACATTTTGATATATTGATTTAATCAAAGTTAGCATCTTACAACCTAAACCAGACTGAACTAATTTTACCCACAGTGCGTCATGGATGACCATGTCGAATGCTTTCTCATAATCTATAAATACGCAATAGAATTCCTTTAATATTTCCTTTTGACGTTTTGGATTATAGAGTGTAGTGTGAAAATGCAGTTAACCGTACTACGATTATCTCTGAATCAAAAATGAGCATCATTATATATGTTTTCACTTTCACACCACTTATTAATGCGATAACGAAGGATTAATAAAAATATTTTAGACATTATATTGACCAAAGTGATGCCTCTATAGAATGAGGGATAATTCTTTTCCCCCTTTTTAAATATTGGAACAATGGCGCCTTTTGTCAATGACTCTGGATAAATTCCTGTGTTGAAAATATAATTGAAAATATGTACAAGATAGGTTGCAATAAAATTCTCGCAGTCAATGAAAACAATCTGCAACATTTCCTGTCAGATCACTGCTTTTATGTCTTGACATAGAAGAAATCACTTTAATTACCTAATTAAATACTCCGTCGGCTGAGTCCGGAAATCTATCATCACGAAAGCAATTGTCGTTGGGCATTGCAGTCATATTTTTAAAGTGCTTCACAAATCCATCCACATTAATGATAATATTGTCAGATTTATTTTTGCTTTATTTTTTTATTTACTTCCAGAACTTACGCGAGTTAAATTTGCTCAGTGCGCATAGTGCGTGTTTTTCTTTATTATAATATGCAGTTTTAAACCATTGAGATTTTTTAACCGGATGTGAGATAGTTTTCGACGTAAATGATTTGCCATGTACAGAATAAGACAACTCATAAATAATGACATAACATCATATCAATACAGGAATTTAAACCAATGTCATTGTTAAAAAAAGACTGAACAACATTGTCGAAACAATCAGTTTTTGAAGCTAATTTCCCATTTTAATCAGATTGGTTGTTATCTTCCCAAACTATTTTTTTCGGAAGATAGACATTCATCAGGACCAATACTAAATTAAATTAGGCAATGATCCAAAAATTCGGATAAGTCATGAACAGTCTTAACATTAAATAAATGAAATATATCATAATCCGAGATTACATAGTCAACAGCGCTAGCAGCAAATGTACTCCTATTTAAATTGTAGTAAGTGAAACGACCCGGCTTGATTCTACCGTTAACTATACAAACACTACATTCTTTACACAAGTTCAATAATTTGTTACCGAACCCCGTTAACGTGAGATTGCTCAGAATATAGTCAAATGATCACTTTACATTTTTAAATCAAAATGCGTTAGAAAAGTCTCACATTAAGGAAATAAATTTGTTAACTGGAAACAAACAACCAATACAAAACACGTCAATATTCTTAGACGAGTATTCCACTTTCAGGTAATAAGATGACATCTGTAAAAGAAACATATTGTTATGCGCACGATTCACCATACATGTTCAAAATAAAACGGGCTAGATTTTGCATATACAGATCAATTCATCGTGTTTGTGTTGTCATTTGAAACCACTTTATTTTAAAATCGTTGTTTTATGTGTTCAAAATGTATAATGATAAGCTCAAATAATAATTTATTAATAAACTCGATTACAAAGACAAGACTAATGTTTTGAACATCGTGTTATGTCTATAGTTTAACACGCATAACATATTCAAAATTGCCTAAAAGGTTACACTACAGACACACTGCACAGTTTAAAAACATATTTAATTCATTATGCAAATTCCGAATGCATCGTCATACATATTTATTCAATTCTACACTCATCAGCTTCTAAGATTTAACGTTTTTGAAATTATCGTACAGAAATCTGAAATGCAGTTAACAGTTCATTTTTCTCGTCGTTCACAAAACCAGTTCTACACGCTTACATATTTAGTAAATGTAAATGTTAACAGAGCGATGTTCCCTTGGGAAGATAAAGAATCCGTCGCGTTTTTAGAAATGTTGCCTATAATTTTTAGTAAATACCAGCGTGGCTGACATGTCCCTGTACACAAAGTCGGAACAGGATTGAAAACTTCGTATGAACATTGGCTTTTTAGTCCATTGCAAGTTTTACCAGGACTAAACCTCAACAAAATCTACCGTAATAAGAATTGGATCCTTAAAAAACTCATACTTTGAATATTGTACAGACAATAAATGTATTCGGTCATCTGATGGGGTTAAAACTCTAGGAATGAATTTTTCAATCAGCATAAACGTAATATAGAAAAAAATAATGCCGACGATTAAAGAATTTGAAACCTGCTTAAAACAGTGGCAACATAGAAAACTCACCTTTATGGGAAAAGTTACTGTTATAAAAAGTTTGCATTACCAAAGTTAATGTATCCATTTTCAGTTCTTCCAAATTCAACAAAGCAAGTTATAGACGGATTAATAACAAATATGTTTAAATTTATTTGGGATGATAAACCTGGCAAAATTAAAAGAAAACGATTAAATCAACGCTATGAAAATGGAGGCCTTAAACTCACAGACATTAATAATTTCTTGAAAGCCATTAAAGCGTGTTAGATTAACCGATTCTTACATAAAAACACTCATGGAAAATGGAAACGCCTGCTACACGAACAACTAAAAAAATGGTACTTGTCTAATAATTGGAAGAAATTAAGATGAAGCTATTATTCACAACGTAAGCAAAGAACATTTACTTTAAAAGATATTCTAACCGAATGGCAAAAAATCAAGAATCAACATAAATGTTCACAAAAAAGCATTCCTATATGTAAACATGTCATATGGAATAACACAGATATGAAAAAATAAATTACACATCAATGTTTCTGGTAATCTGGTTTGTCAATGGAATAAAAACAATCGAACATTTATATAATTACCAAAAAATACATATTATACGTTTAGTGAAATGCAATACTTTTTTAACATAAATCCACAGGAATTTTTACAAAAGAAGAGCATTTTGTATCTTGTTAGATCTATGTTACCAGACCACATCTGGCGTTGCAATTGTGGCTATTGCAATAAAGAACACTGATTGTTTATGGGTTAACTTTATTTTACGAAATATTTAACGAAACATTCGTTTATTTTACGTGTTAATGGGGCTTTAATGGCTAGATAACCGAACTGAACAGTATCAAATACATTTATATTGTATGTTCCTATGGATGGAAAACTATTGAAAGAAATGACACAAGGTATTCAGTAAATCAACTTTATATCCGATTAATGCTGCAGCTTTAACGTGTTTTCCATCCGATAATTTTTTTTTCACTTTTTTTACTTGTTTGAGTGCATAAAACTTATTATTTCAAAATATTTACTTTTATCTTATTTAACATATTACTGAATTATTTGTGTTCACAACGTTCGTGCTTGCTTTCTTTTAACACAAAATAAAAGCATTCAGGTTGAATCTATATCAATATATATAATTCAGAAATGTATACAACTAAATATGATTTTAAATCTTATATGTTATCAATGTACGTAATTTTGTTTCCACTAACTAATAAATATGCCCATTATAGCA
>VMBQ01009975.1:0-28748 GCA_007657795.1 Dreissena rostriformis | reverse complement strand
CGAAGGGGGGGGGGGATAAAAATACACATCTCTGTAACTTCAACGTCCCGATGTGTTGCATTCGGTATGTTAACCTAGTTATATCAATCATGATCCTGGTATCAAAACTGGCCACACCATGGTTGTTAAATAGTTTATACATGTAACATCCTACATGTAATATCCAAAATAACTTTGAAAATTATGTTTTACCGCAAAAACAAGACCCAACGGTTTAATATTTGGTATGCAACATGGTTTTGCGTCCTCAACAAACCTTCTTAAAATAATGCCCTTATGGTCAAAACATGGCTTTAATTTTTCGTTGTCATAACTTGCTACATATTACTACAAGCTGCGTAGTGGGAGGTATTCGTATTTGTCTGAAGCATTACTATTGGAGTAGAAAAGATATCAACTTGAAACACTATAGGTGGATGCAACTTACATGTAGAAGAGATTCGGTGCACAATATTCGTTACTCGTCACCTATGTGAGTCTTGTTCTGAGAAAACTGGGCATAATGCATGTGCATAAAGTGGCGTCCCAGATTAGCCTGTGCAATCCGCACAGGCTAATCCGGNTAGTATTCTATACAGCATAGCACGTGTATGTTATGGTATATGCTAGCAATACAAACTTTTACTAACAACCAATTCTTCCTGATTTGTGTATCTTACACACTAGTATATCATATATATTATATATATACACATGTGTTATACTAAGATTTTGATCTAGGTTCTGTTATAAATTCTGTACGTCATTGACCATTTGTGAATATATTGTGTTGTAATATGTGTTTACTCATGGGCTTAAAGCCCAATGTATGTTAAATAAAACTCTTTATCATTTAGATAATACGTATTTCAAGAATGCGTGAAATGAAAGACATTTTGTTATTAATGCGATTACTGAAGAGAATTATAATTAGTTAAACAAGAAACTCAGGAATAAGCACAGATTCTTGACAAACACTGAAATGTTTAGTTTTTTACATAAAAAATAAAGGACATTTCGAAGGTTGGACAGGAAGTATTGTATGTGGTTCAATACTTACTATGAAAAGAATGCCCAGACTGCTGCATCACTGAAATTGAGCAATGCTGTCTGGAGCGTGTTTCTCCAGTATTTACAGAATATTTATTGTTTAGCCCAAACAACTTTCATGATCTATCACTTTCCACCATGAGGATACTTGTGTTGCGTTCTGAGAAAACTGGGCATTATGCATGTGCGTAAAGTGTAGTCCCAGATTAGCCTGTGCAGTCCGCACAGGCTAATCAGGGACGACACTTTCCGCTTTTATGACATTTTTCGTTTAAATGAAGTCTCTTCTTAGCAAAAATCCAATTAAGGTGGAAAGTGTCGTCCCTCATTAGCCTGTGCGGACTGCACAGGCTTAGCTGGGATGACACTTTACGCACATGCATTATGCCTAGTTTTCTCAGAACTCGACACAATTTATCCCATAGGTTATACCCATTTACCAAAACAAAATTCTCAGATTGAAGGTTTTATTTATTACCTTATAAGTACACCACAATTAACATGTTTTTTTGAACAGGGCAGACTGGTTCATATGTTCTGGTTATGCAAGAAACCAGAACAAAAATAAACCAGCCTGCCCACAATGTCAAGACAGTATAGGTACAAATTGTGTTTGTATGTTTATAATATTCATCATGATTTTACAATAAGAAATTTCCAAAACATAAACATGCCTTAATATAAGAATATCAAGATTGGAGATAAGTTGACCGCACACATCGCAGTTTTGAGATAAAAATGATGGATTGGATTTCTTCAGTCTTTTAAAATACATTTTATCATGCACTTTTTGTTTCACTTTATAAATTTTCATAAATATTTTAAATTTACAGTTCATCTGCATAATGTGAAAATTAAATTTTTGCAACAAAAACCAAACACCAAAAAAGTTATATGATTGAAAATAAATGCGATAGAAGGCTCAAAACAAATTACAAGTCTGTACAAGAAACAATTAACTGCTTTCCAAAGATGTTATCAATAAATAAATTATTCAGTTGCTAGCACTAGGTTGTCTTTTGCTGTCGTCACGGATACGCAATACTGGACGATGTAAATATAAACGTTAAAACTTATGTCGACTAGTAAGCTCTTTGTTGTTGACGGTCGCCACGTTGTTGATAGTCGCCACGTTGTTGACGGTCGCCACGTTGTTGATAGTCCCCACGTTGTTGACGGTCCCCACGCTGTTGATAATCCTGACGGTCCCCACGCTGTTGAAAATCCTGACGGTCCCCACGCTGTTGACGGTCGCCGTGTTGTTGGCGGTCGCCATGGTGTTGGCGGCGATCTGAAAATTGGAAATTAAAATGTATAAACACATGTACTATACTAAAGCATTTGTACTTTCTAATTGAGCCTCAATATGGGAAAATGGGGCTTAATGCATGTGTATTAAGAGTGGTAACAGAATTCCCTGTGCAGTCTGCACAGGCTAATCAGGGACAACACTTACCGCTTTAATGCTATTTTTTGTTTAAATGAAGTCTCTTCTTTACGAAAATCCAGTCTAAGCGGAGTGTGTCATCCCTGATTAGCCTGTGCTGACTGCTATTGCCGAACGTGTCATCCCTGATTAGCCTGTGCTGACTGCTTTTGCTAATCTAGGACAACCGTTTAGGCACATGCATTAAGCACAGTTTTCTGAAAGCGACGCTCAATTTGATTTCAACTACACATAATATCTATCTAGGGCTGAATACGCAACAGCTTAATTTGCTCCAAATTGTCTTTGTACCTCTCATGACAATGAAAGATTCCTATAACAATGAAAACTGTTATAAACATTGCATTAATTAGGAAGTATTATCAAGGGACTTTAACACAAAAAGTATATTTTACATAATAGGCAATATCAAAAAGTACGACCACAACTTTATGATAAAACTTATATACTAGTTCCATTCTAATTCATGTTGTTATTCTACTATTTAGCATAACAAGACATGTGTCAATAGGGATGTCTCCACATTTTGGAGCCCGATGATCGAACAGTGTAACTGGGATATGCCACCTGCACTGAAGTGGGGGCATTAAAACATCTACAACACTTACAAGCATAACATTGGGGAACACTGAGAGAGAAACATGGGTACGACAGATGATGCAAAATGAGAACATTATTCCAGTCTTAAATCATTTTTTTAAGTCAGTGCGTGAAACCACTAAACCAAATTGTCCTGTTTTTGTTTGTTTCTTGAATACATAATGCTAAAATCCTTGCCATGCTGTCTTGAAATGAAATTAATATTCATGTATACTTATGTCAAATGTTGTAAAGATTGAAAGTAGCCCGAACGTAAAAGCACTTCCTGTGGTTTGTAAACACAATCCATTTAATACGAGATTTCCAGCTTGTTCAATACTAAGTTGCCATAATCTACTTTCTAAAAGTTTTGTATGAGAAGAATTTCATTGCGCAACATGACAACATGAACAACAACAACCAGAGTGCTCCAATCTCTACAGAGCATGGGCCGGCCTTCTAGCACTTTTCAAACAAAAGTGGGAACAAATTTGGCATAATTTCTCTCCAAAAGGTGTAAAAAGGACAATTTTGTTTAAAAAAGTAGAAAGAATTAAGTGCAGAGAACTAACAAAATTCAATATTGATGTTCATAAAAATATACTAAAAAAACTAAAATTTATCACAATGCATTTGTTTGCATTGTAGTTATGTCCATCTACAGTAAAGCCTTTTAAAGGAAACCTTTAAGATAACAAAAAAATATCAAGAAAATATCATTTTTTTAAAAATGAAGCCTATGAACAATCTGAATCAGCAAGGGTATTATTTTTTACAATTCACATAAAAATGGACACAAATGACTAACAAGAGCACCGCATAGCGGGTGCAAACGCTCGGCTGTGGGTGCTTGGATTTTGTTTTTTTGACCTTTGACCTTGAAGGTCATTGACCTTGACCACTCAAAATGTGCAGGTCGATGAGATACACATGAAAACCCAAAAAAAACTAAGTGTTTTTGACCTTTGACCTTGAAGAATGACCTTGACCTTTCACCACTCAAAATGTGCAGCCCCATGAGATACACATGCATGCCAAATATCAAGTTGCTATGTTCAATATTGCAAAAGTTATGGCCAATGTTTAAGTTTTGGGACGACGCGGACGGCAGAAGGATGAGCTGGCTATGACAATACCTTGGGTCTTCTTCAAAAACAGCCGCGCTAAAAATCACAAAAATTCACTCTAATAAGTAACAATGGAATAATNATAAAAATACACATCTCTGTAACTACAACGTCCCGATGTGTTGCATTCGGTATGTTAACCCAGTTATATCAATCATGATCCTGATATACAAGCCACACCCAGGGTGTAAAATAGTTTATACATGTAACATCCTACATGTAATTTCCAAAATAACTTTGACAATTATGTTTTACCGCAAAAACAAGACCCAATGGTTTAATATTTGGTATGCAACATGGTTTTGCGTCCTCAACAAACCTTCTTAAAATAATGCCCTTATGATCAAAACAAGGCTTTAATTTTTCGTTGTCATAACTTGCTACATATTTCTACAAGCTGCGTAGTGGGAGGTATTCCTATTTGTATGAAGCATTACTATTCAAGTAGAAAAGATATCAACTTAAAACACTATAGGTTGATACAACTTGCATGTAGAAGAGATTCGGTGCACAAGATTCGTTACTCGTCACCTATGTGAGTCTTGTTCTGAGAAAACTGGGCATAATGCATGTGCGTAAAGTGTCGTCCCAGATTAGCCTGTGCAATCCGCACAGGCTAATCAGGGACGACACTTTCCGCTTTTATGACATTTTTTGTTTAAATGAAGTCTCTTCTTAGCAAAAATCCAATTTAGGCGGAAAGCGTCGTCCCTGATTAGCCTGTGCTGACTGCTTTAACACTTTAAGCACATGCATTATGTCCAGTTTTCTCAGAACGCAACTCATTTTAGGATTATTACCCTTCCTTTAATAGTATTCTATACAGCATAGCACGTGTATGTTATGGTATATGCTAGCAATACAAACTTTTACTAACAACCAATTCTTCCTGATTTGTGTATCTTACACACTAGTATATCATATATATTATATATATACACATGTGTTATACTAAGATTTTGATCTAGGTTCTGTTATAAATTCTGTACGTCATTGACCATTTGTGAATATATTGTGTTGTAATATGTGTTTACTCATGGGCTTAAAGCCCAATGTATGTTAAATAAAACTCTTTATCATTTAGATAATACGTATTTCAAGAATGCGTGAAATGAAAGACATTTTGTTATTAATGCGATTACTGAAGAGAATTATAATTAGTTAAACAAGAAACTCAGGAATAAGCACAGATTCTTGACAAACACTGAAATGTTTAGTTTTTTACATAAAAAATAAAGGACATTTCGAAGGTTGGACAGGAAGTATTGTATGTGGTTCAATACTTACTATGAAAAGAATGCCCAGACTGCTGCATCACTGAAATTGAGCAATGCTGTCTGGAGCGTGTTTCTCCAGTATTTACAGAATATTTATTGTTTAGCCCAAACAACTTTCATGATCTATCACTTTCCACCATGAGGATACTTGTGTTGCGTTCTGAGAAAACTGGGCATTATGCATGTGCGTAAAGTGTAGTCCCAGATTAGCCTGTGCAGTCCGCACAGGCTAATCAGGGACGACACTTTCCGCTTTTATGACATTTTTCGTTTAAATGAAGTCTCTTCTTAGCAAAAATCCAATTAAGGTGGAAAGTGTCGTCCCTCATTAGCCTGTGCGGACTGCACAGGCTTAGCTGGGATGACACTTTACGCACATGCATTATGCCTAGTTTTCTCAGAACTCGACACAATTTATCCCATAGGTTATACCCATTTACCAAAACAAAATTCTCAGATTGAAGGTTTTATTTATTACCTTATAAGTACACCACAATTAACATGTTTTTTTGAACAGGGCAGACTGGTTCATATGTTCTGGTTATGCAAGAAACCAGAACAAAAATAAACCAGCCTGCCCACAATGTCAAGACAGTATAGGTACAAATTGTGTTTGTATGTTTATAATATTCATCATGATTTTACAATAAGAAATTTCCAAAACATAAACATGCCTTAATATAAGAATATCAAGATTGGAGATAAGTTGACCGCACACATCGCAGTTTTGAGATAAAAATGATGGATTGGATTTCTTCAGTCTTTTAAAATACATTTTATCATGCACTTTTTGTTTCACTTTATAAATTTTCATAAATATTTTAAATTTACAGTTCATCTGCATAATGTGAAAATTAAATTTTTGCAACAAAAACCAAACACCAAAAAAGTTATATGATTGAAAATAAATGCGATAGAAGGCTCAAAACAAATTACAAGTCTGTACAAGAAACAATTAACTGCTTTCCAAAGATGTTATCAATAAATAAATTATTCAGTTGCTAGCACTAGGTTGTCTTTTGCTGTCGTCACGGATACGCAATACTGGACGATGTAAATATAAACGTTAAAACTTATGTCGACTAGTAAGCTCTTTGTTGTTGACGGTCGCCACGTTGTTGATAGTCGCCACGTTGTTGACGGTCGCCACGTTGTTGATAGTCCCCACGTTGTTGACGGTCCCCACGCTGTTGATAATCCTGACGGTCCCCACGCTGTTGAAAATCCTGACGGTCCCCACGCTGTTGACGGTCGCCGTGTTGTTGGCGGTCGCCATGGTGTTGGCGGCGATCTGAAAATTGGAAATTAAAATGTATAAACACATGTACTATACTAAAGCATTTGTACTTTCTAATTGAGCCTCAATATGGGAAAATGGGGCTTAATGCATGTGTATTAAGAGTGGTAACAGAATTCCCTGTGCAGTCTGCACAGGCTAATCAGGGACAACACTTACCGCTTTAATGCTATTTTTTGTTTAAATGAAGTCTCTTCTTTACGAAAATCCAGTCTAAGCGGAGTGTGTCATCCCTGATTAGCCTGTGCTGACTGCTATTGCCGAACGTGTCATCCCTGATTAGCCTGTGCTGACTGCTTTTGCTAATCTAGGACAACCGTTTAGGCACATGCATTAAGCACAGTTTTCTGAAAGCGACGCTCAATTTGATTTCAACTACACATAATATCTATCTAGGGCTGAATACGCAACAGCTTAATTTGCTCCAAATTGTCTTTGTACCTCTCATGACAATGAAAGATTCCTATANCATTTGTGTAACTGTAAACATGTAATGGTCAGTAACATATTTTTATTTCTATAACTATTGTGTTTTCTTTATTGTTTATGATGCTTGATGATGTTTTCACCTCAGGAAAAGCCAAAAATGTTTGCCAAGGACACAGAGGTGAACCACGAAGCTGTTTCTAAGAAACTGTTTGAGATTATTTCCGCCCGAGGCAAGAAGGGCACGGACAGACAGGAGCAGATAGAACTGTTGAAGGAGCTCTACTCTATAGCCGAGACTAACAATCTGGGCATTGCGGTGTCCGTGAAGATCAGTTTCAACATCATTGCTGCCATCTTTGACTACAACCCTAACATTGCCCAGTGTATGAAATCAGAGATGTGGGACATGTGAGTTCTTGTTTTTGTCATTTGTTTTTTGTACAAGATGGATGACTCCAGCAATTTATTTGGCTATTGCTACATTTTTTGTACTTAAGTGCTCAAAACAGTTGATTCTTTGTGTTTTGTATTTTATGAATTCAGTTTATGAATCTGACGTGCTGTCTTTTAAACTATTAAAACTATGAATAATTGCTTGTAATGGATGCTTATTAACAAGGTATTCAATTTAGCGGCAGAAACACAAATAACCTGTGCATTAAAAGTTCTTGGTTTTGGGGGCATATTGTCCACATTTGGTAAAGGGAAACCAAAAGCAGCACCAACAGAAAGGAAGTCTATTTCTGGTGGTTCTCAAGACTTTCTACTGGGTGGTGACCGCGCAGTTGTGCCTCTGTTATTTCATAAAGAAAGGAACTTACCTGGGTGATTGTGTGTTTCAGGTGTGTGTGCAATGTGAAGGCCATTCTTGCGATGCTGAAGGAACACCCTGACATCTCTGTGGGGGCCAATATCACGGAGGACAGTGAGAGTCTAGAGGTAACACTCCACTAGCCCTTTGAGCGCTGGAACCGGATTTTGAAGGCCTTTTCAAACAGTTTGGATCCAGATGAGACGCCACAGAACGTGGCGTCTCATCAGGATCCAAACTGTTTGCTATTCTGATAGTATTCTTTGGAAAAAAAATCGAAGAAAATGCTAATTTTAGAAATTTAGCAGACAACATTTTAGCAGACGACAAATTTCCCAGCATGCAAAGGGCTAGATCTGGTCATGATAGCAAGTCCTTTCATTATCTCCCTTTTAATTGGTGGTTTAAAATTGGATTGTTAACAATCTTGCCTTTAGGAAAATGTTATTTGAATGATTGCGTATATCATCGTACCACATGAGCCTTTGCAGCCTGCACAGGCTAATTAGGGACAACACTTTCCACCTAAACTAGATTTTTGTTAAGAAGAGACTTCCCTTTAATGAATAAAAAAATGTGGAAAGTGTTGTCCTTGATTAACCTGTGCAGACTGCATAGGCTTATCTGGGACGACATTACACACATGCATTAAGCCCAGTTTTCTCCGATCAAGGCTCATATACAATGTATTCAAGGTTAAAGGTGCGGTTTATAGTCTGATTCGATAACGTATGCATCTTCAGCCGACTTCGACATTAACCAATAATACAATCATAATAATACAATGTATACCCCTTGCAGACAAGCCCGTACCGTATCCGTGGCTGCATCCTGACCGTGGTGGAGAGAATGTGTGAGGAGTACANCAAACTGTTTGCAAAGGCCTTCAAAATCAGGTTCCAGCGCTCAAAGGGTTAAATGATGTTTGATCATGAAATTATTTCTACTGCCATTCTCTCTATATCTGATTCAAGAAGGGAAAGTTGTCAGTTAATGACATTAATATGTGCACACAATTCTTGTAAACCAGCTTTAATACCCATGAAAAGTGTTTTTGTTCAAATGAGTGCTGTGATAGAACTGTTATACTTGTGAAAACTGTGAACATTCATAATAGACAAACAAACATCAGTTCTTTAAATTGTGAGAGGTCTCAGTTTAATTTTATGAGGATAAAAAGTGTTAGTTTAAACATATTTATTTCTTTTTGGCAAGTACAATATATCAAAATACACAATACAATACAGTCGAAACTGGCCTAACGGTCAACTCGAAANTCATCAGGATCCAAACTATTTGCTATTCTGATAGTATTCTTTGAAAAAAAAATTGAAGAAAATGCTAATTTTATAAATTCAGCAGACGACATTTTAGCAGAAGACAAATTTCCCAGCATGCAAAGGGTTAACAGGTTCTATCCCCGGTCAGGCACAAAACTTATATGATGTTTGATCAGGAAATTATTTCTACTGCCATTCTTTCTGTATCTGATTCAAGAAGGGGAAGTTGTCAGTTACTGACATTAATATGTGCACACAATTCTTGTAAACCAGCTTTAACCCTTTGCATGCTGGGAAATTTGCCATCTGCTAAAATGTTGTCTGCTAAATTTCTAAAATTAGCATTTTCTTTGATTTTTTTTCAAAGAATACTATCAGAATAGCAAACAGTTTGGATCCTGATGAGACGCCACGTTCTGTGGCGTCTCATCAGGATCCAAACTGTTTGCAAAGGCCTTCAAAATCCGGTTCCAGCGCTCAAAGGGTTAATACCCATGAAAAGTGTTTGTTGTTCAAATGAGTGCCGTGATAGAACTGTAATACTTGTGAAAACTGTAAACATTCATAATAGACAAACAAACATCAGTTCTTTAAATTGTGAGAGGTCTCATTTTAATTTTATGAGGAAAAAAAGTGTTAGTTTAAACATATTTATTTCTTTTTGGCAAGTACAATATATCAAAAGACACAATACAATAGTTATCAGAAAAGGATTGAAACAGAAGAAATAATTCTTATAGAGTTTTTCTCCTTGCGATTATATTTACACGTAATTGGCAGTGTATAAGGAATAATATAGCTTAGTTTATGCTAGACAAAGGAAGTATTAGTGATGAGTATACACAGGTTTTGAAAGAAAAAGAAAAAAAAAAGTAATAAGGAAAAAAATAAGGGAAAACATAAGGAAAACAACAAGGAAATGAGAACGAAGGATTGTAGATGCGAGGACTTGGACACAATAAGGAAATGAGAACGAAGGATTGTAGATGCGAGGACTTGGATACAACAAGGAAATGAGGACGAAGGATTGTAGATACGAGGACTTGGACACAATAAGGAAATGAGGACGAAGGATTGTAGATGCGAGGACATGGGAAAAGTGTTAGTTTTAACTAATGCATCTTTACTTTTTTGTTAGAATACATTTGTGTAACTGTAAACATGTAATGGTCAGTAACATATTTTTATTTCTAGAACTATTGTGTTTTCTTTATTGTTTATGATGCTTGATGATGTTTTCACCTCAGGAAAAGCCAAAAATGTTTTCCAAGGACACAGAGGTAAACCACGAAGCCGTTTCTAAGAAACTGTTTGAGATTATTTCCGCCCGAGGCAAGAAGGGCACGGACAGACAGGAGCAGATAGAGCTGTTGAAGGAGCTCTACTCTATAGCCGAGACTAACAATCTGGGCATTGCGGTGTCCGTGAAGATCAGTTTCAATATCATCGCTGCCATCTTTGACTACAACCCTAACATTGCCCAGTGTATGAAATCAGAGATGTGGGACATGTGAGTTCTTGTTTTTCTCATTTGTTTTTTGTACAAGATGGATGACTCCAGCAATTTATTTGGCTATTGCTACATTTTGTACTTATAGTGCTCAAAACAGTTGATACTTTGTGTTTTGTATTTTATGAATTCATTTTATGAATCTGACGTGCTGTATAAACTATTAAAACTATGAATAATTGCATGTCATGGATGCTTATTAACAAGGTATTCAATTAAGCGGCAGAAACACAAATAACCTGTGCATTAAAAGTTCTTGGTTTTGGGGGGGCATATTGTCCACATTTGGTAAAGGGGAACCAAAAGCAACACCAACAGAAAGGAAGTCTATTTCTGGTGGTTTTCAAGACTTTCTACTGGGTGGTGACCGCGCAGTTGTGCCTCTGTTATTTCATAAAGAAAGGAACTTACGTGGGTGATTGTGTGTTTCAGGTGTGTGACCAATGTGAAGGCCATTCTTGCGATGCTGAAGGAACACCCTGACATCTCTGTGGGGGCCAATATCACAGAGGACAGTGAGAGTCTAGAGGTAACACTCCACTAGATCTGGTCATAATAGCAAGTCCTTTCATTATCTCCCTTTTAATTGGTGGTTTAAAATTGGATTGTTAACAATCTTGCCTTTAGAAAAATGTTATTTGAATGATTGCGTATATCATCGTCCCACATGACCCTTTGCAGCCTGCACAGGCTAATCAGGGACAACACTTTCCACCTTAACTAGATTTTTGTTAAGAAGAGACTCCCCTTAAATGAATAAAAAAAGTGGAAAGTGTTGTCCTTGATTAATCTGTGCAGACTGCATAGGCTTATCTGGGACAACATTACGCACATGCATTAAGCCCAGTTTTCCCAGATCAAGGCTCATATACAATGTATTAAAGGTTAAAGGTGCGGTTTATAGTCTGCTTCGATAACGTATGCATCTTCAGCCGACTTCGACATTAACCAATAATACAATCATAATAATACAATGTATTCCCCTTGCAGACAAGCCCGTACCGTATCCGTGGCTGCATCCTGACCGTGGTGGAGAGAATGTGTGAGGAGTACACCAAGATGCTGCAGTCCTGTNAAAAAAAAAGAAGAAAAAAAAACATTTACAGGTAGCATTTCCCCATCCAGCTCTATACGTATTGAACCAATTGAAAATTGATAAAATTTATTACAATGCGGAATGGGGCTGTAAGACATGTCTGTGACAAAGCACTAGTTTGATTTGAAGACTTCCACAGACATCAAAATAATTTATAATAAAGTTTGCTAACAGAACAATATGTGAATAACATCTAGAACTATGCTATTTTGACAGTCAGAGTTTTATGTTTACTGAAATAGGCTTCTCAGAGATTGAAAATAGATTTATCAGACCTAATTCAGTTATTGACCATTTTTTTTAACAATGTTGAGAATCCTGGTTATTTGATTGTGGTATGGTGGACGTGCGTGCAGACAGCTTCCAACACTGCTACATGGTTTTTAGACGATTACTTAAGTTTGCATTGATAGATCTTTATGAAACTTTTGATAAAGCAAGTTAGCATGGAGACCTAGCTAGGGATAGTATTTGGGGCATATCAGGTCAAGGCCACACTGTTACTTTTAATAGAAAAATGGCAAAAGGGGGGTTTGTGGTCAATTACTCTAGTTTGCATTGACCAATCTTCGATGAAATGTTGGCTATAGCAAGCTTGCATGGCGATCTAGTTTTGGATTGTATTCGGGTGTAGGGTCATTGTAAATGTCACTGTTTGCTTAAAATAGAAGGACAGTTTCCGCTTAATACAGTTAAAGATAGAGATATTGCACTGGGACGACACTTTCAACTTTATTGTATGTTTTGTTTAAAAAAAAGTCTCTTGTTAGCGAAAATCCAGTTTAAGCGGAATGTGTGGTTCCTGATGAGCCTGTTTGTGTTTCAGACTGCGTGATGATGTGACGGTGTGTAAGATCATTGATGACATCGTGGTTTACCTGGAAGAGCGTACCGCCACATCAGAGGAAATCTGTAGGGCCTACCTGCGCAAAGTGGAGAGCTGCTACTATAAGGTTTGTACATTGTGTTTGCTTGAATTATTTATGTATTTATTTGAGCATCTTTGGGTAAACTGGGCTTAATGCATGTGCATACAGTGTAGTCCAAGATAAGACCGTGCAGTCTGCACAGGCAAATGAAGGAACAAAATTTCTGCCTAGACTGGATTTTTGTTTAGAAGAGACTTTCTTTAATCGAAAAATTCATTAAAGGCTTAACTGGGACGACATTTTACGCATATGCATTAAGCCCCATTTTCCCAGAGTGCGGCTCTTTTATATTCATTTGGGTTGTTGTAATTAGCATTTTAGTCCTTCTTGTTTAAAAAAATATTCTTGGCAGATAACATTTATTCTTTTAAGCTTACTGCTTCTTCTTTCCACAATCCAGTGATCATAGCTAATGGTTTCTTGTTAGAGTAATATCTCACTGCCAATTATGCTACATGACTTAAGAAGTACACAAAGTACATAAAAACTAAGAATTTTTACAGTTCCTTCTTCCAATTGTTCAGCCACGTAATGAGTCCCGGATAACTTTTGTCCAACATGAATATCTTCACAGATAAAAACAATATACTGACATACTAATTACTATGGACCCGCATTATGAGAAACTGGGCTTAATGCATTTGCGTAAACTGTCATCATAGATTAACCTGTGCAGTCCGAACAGGCTCATCTGGACGACACTATCCACTTTTATGGACTTTGGTTAATATTTAGTCTCTTCTTAACCAAAATCCAGTTTAGGCCAAAAGTTTCGACCCTGATCTGTGATGACACTTTAAGCTAATGCATTAAGCCCAGTTTTCGCAGAACGTGGCTCAATGAATCTTAATGTTTTTCCTTCCATCCACAGTCCGCTGACTGTAATGAGACCCAGATGGACTTCCTGTGCAAGTACATCTACACCAAGGACGTCACTGACCGCCTTCGTACGCGCGCCATCCTGTGCCACATCTACCACCACGCGCTGCACGACCGCTGGTTCCAGGCGCGAGACCTCATGCTCATGTCCCACCTGCAGGACACCATCCAGCACTCAGACGTGCCCACCCAGGTAGGTGACAGGCTTTTGAGCTTAAACCTATGAGCCCACCAATTTCAAAGCCCCGATTCCCTCCTTGAAATACTGAGCTTTCTTATGCCCTTAGGATCTGTTTGCCCTATTTACCCTCATTTTCTTCTATAGATAAATAGTAGATAAATTGTCTTGATACTAGACAATTATTTAACGTCAGAATTACTTTGGCATTAAATGAGATTGTACCCGTCGCAAATGCGTATTAGTGTACTTCAAACGCATGGCGTTGACGTCGCCATTTTTTAATCGTATTGATTTCTAATAAAGCTACGATGTTTATTAATCGTTTTCAAGGCTTTTATAGATAAATTGTATACAATAACGTATCTTGCATACGCATGGATATCCATTTACGCATGGTACCACCAAATACGATGAAAAATAAAGCTACTTCCTCAGGGAAGCTTACCAGACATTAATCCCCGTTATGCGCCCGTGTCAGATCCTGTACAACCGGACGATGGTGCAGCTGGGCCTGTGCTCATTCAGACAGGGCATGACCAAGGACGCTCACAACGCCCTTGTGGACATCCAGAGTGGAGGCAGGGCCAAGGAACTACTCGCTCAGGTAACTCATTGGTCTGGTGAAGCATTTGAGTCGTGCTTGAGGTAAACAGTGCTTAATGCATGTGCGTAAAGTGTTGTCCCAGATTAGCTTGTGCAGCCTGCACAGGCTAATCAGGAACGACACTTTCCCCCTCAACTGGATTTTCGCTAAGAAAAGACTTCCTTTCAACAAAAATACAATAAAAGCAGAAAGCGTCATCCCTGATTAGACTGTGTGGACTACACAGGCTAATCTGGGATGAAACTACCCACATGCATTTAGCCCGTTTTCCCAGAACAAGGCTCATTTATTATTATAGCAGGGCTGAACATTTTCTGCGGGCAGCATATGGCATAAGACCCATTTTCGCATGATGCAGCTCATTTTTTTAAGGCATTCTTTTTTATAGAACCATATTCTGGGAAAACTTGGTGTAATGCATGTCCGTTAAGAGTCGTCCCAGTCCGCACAGGCTAATCAGGGATGGCACTTTGCCCCTAGACTGGATTTTTGTTTAGAAAAGACTTCTTTTATAAAAAAAAATCTATTAAAACAGAAAGGGTCGTACCTGATTAGCCTATGCGGACTGCACAGGCTAATCTGGGGCAACACTAAACGCATATGCATTAAGCCCAGTATTCCCACAACGCATCTGTATGTTTCCCAGGGTCTGCTGTTACAAAGGCAGCATGAGAGGACCCCTGAACAGGAGAAGATAGAAAAGCGACGTCTGCTGCCATACCACATGCACATCAACCTGGAGCTACTGGAGTGTGTCTACCTTGTGTCGGCCATGCTCATGGAGATACCCTATATGGCAGGTCAGAGGGGGGCAGGCTTTTTTTCTTTAGCAGGCCTCTTCCTCCAAGTTCATCTTAGGAAATTTTGTCCCCTTTATCAGTTTTGTCAAATTTGTTTTCCTCAAATATTTAAAGCTAGGTTTTCCTAACCAAATTCTGAAATTGTGTCCCGAAAATGTCTCTGCAACAAAAAATCCCTGCAAAATCATCTAAAAGAATGTGTGTCACTCAAATGCTCAATTCAATTGTTGCCAAGTGCCATAAGTTAACAACACATTCAACGATACTGATTACACTTCCAGCCCACGAGATGGACGTCCGCCGTCGCATGATCAGCAAGAACTTCCACCACGTGCTGCGCATGAGTGAGCGCCAGACACTGACAGGGCCGCCGGAGAGCATGCGTGAGCACATCGTGGCTGCCTCCAAGGCGATGAAGACTGGGGACTGGAAGGCCTGCAAGACCTACATCATCAATGAGAAGATGAACGCCAAGGTTCGCGGGGGATTTTGGGCTTAGTTTGAGCCTCGCTCTGGGGAAAAGGGACTTGATTCATGTGATCATGTTTTAAGGGGCTTGATTCATGTGATCATGTTTTAAGGGGCTTGATTCACGTGATCATGTTTTATGCTGTTTGCTGCTCATGAGTATCTAAGGCTTAAAAATGAAGCCTTTAACAATTGAATCTATTCAGAAAAGTCTATAATTTAATTAGATTTTTAAAGGGGCTACAAATGGGTTTTAATGCTTATGAGGTTGGTAAAGGGCTAAATACTATAATAACAATTTCCCCATTCTCCTGGTCTGGGACCTGTTCGAAGACAAGGCCCTAATTTTTCGCCTAGATTTACCTGGTAAATAAGCTTAAATGCTACTAAAACTATTTCCCCATTCTTCCTGTGCAGATGTTGCACCTGTTCAAAGATTGAAGAATTTTTTTGCATAGATTCGCCTAGCACAAAGCTGAATATATTTTTAGCATAGATTTACCTAGTAAACAAGCTTAAATACCAAAATAACAATTTCCCTTTTCTCCTCTGTGCAGGTGTGGGACCTGTTTCAAGACAAGGACCTGGTGCGCGACATGATCGTGTCCAAGATCCAGGAGGAGAGCCTGCGCACATACCTGTTCACGTACAGCAGCGTGTATGACACTCTCTCCCTTGTCACCCTCGCACACATGTTTGAGCTCGACGTCTACAAGGTGCACTCCATCATCAGCAAGATGGTCATCAACGAGGAGCTCATGGTGAGTAACTTAGACAGACTTGCCAGAGGCCAGATTTAGTAAAGCCTTTTGGGAAAATCTGAAGTCGTTTTAGTGATACTTTGTTACTGGTAATTTGTTTAATACTGATATTAGCTCATGGTAAGTGACTACACCGGCCAGGGGCCAGATTAAGTAAAGCCTCTTTTTGGAAAAATTGGCCTAATGCATGTTCCTAAAGTGTCATCCCAGATTAGCCTGTGAAGTCGCACAGGCTAATCTGGAAAGACACTTTTCCGCCTTTATGGAATTTTTGTTGAAAGGAAGTCTCTTCTAAATGAAAATCCAGTTTTGGCTGAAAGTGTCGTCCCAGATTAGTCTGTGCAGTACGCACAGGCTAGTCAGTGACGACACTTTACGCACATGCACTATCAAGGCTCTCTTGTACTCCACACATGCACTATCAAGGCTCTCTTGTACTCCACACATGCACTATCAAGGCTCTTGTACTCCAATTCTTCCCCCCTGCAGGCCTCCCTGGATGAGCCCACTGAGACGGTGATCATGCACCGCACAGAGCCCACGCGCCTACAGGCTCTCGCCCTGCAGCTGTCCGAGAAGGTCGGTAACCTTGTGGAGAACAATGAGAGGATCCTCGAGATTAAACAAGGCAACTTCTTCTTCAAGAATCAGAGTAAGTCAGTTTGGTCATTGGTGTGAAATTGAGTTGTGCGTTAATGTGGATTTGAGCTTCACTAGTAATTCGATAGTTTATCAAAGTTTTTGTCAACTTCTTCATAAGAATCAGAGTAAGTCGGTTTTTTGTCATGTGTGTGAAATTGAGTTGTGTGTAAATGTGGATTTGAGATTCAGTAGTATTCCAAAAATAATCAAAGTTCTTGTCAAATAATATGGCAACTTCTTCAATAAGTCACATTGTAATTTGGGGGTTTTGCTGTGGGGTGTTAATTTCAGTTATGTATAAATGAGTTGCGTTCTGAGCAAACTGGGCATAATGCTTGTGCGTAAATTGTCATCCTAGATTAGCCTGTGCAGTCTGCACAGGCTTATCAAGGACGACAATCGCTTTTATGGAATTTTTCGTATAAATGATATCTCTTGTTAGCGAAAATCCAGTTTAGGCGGAACTGCACAGGCTTATCTGGGACGACACTTTACGCACATGCATCATGCCCAGTTTTCTCAGAACGCGACTCAAATGTGGATTTTTGCTTCAATTTTAATTGGTTTGTTATTCAAAGTTTTTGTCAAATAAATCATCTAGTTTGTTGGTTGGTTTCTATGTCAAATTTACTCAGGCACCATTTAGAAGCATGAGTGTTTGTTAAAAACAGATTCTTGTATCTCTTGTAAGTTTATGTTGGTATGTTGGATTTTGTTTCATTATTTGTTGTTTCTCATCATTTCTGTTTAGCTAGCTTTTCAATATACCGGTACTGGTAAAATAACAATTTTCTGTTTTATTTAGTTTATTTGCAAAACTTTTTGTTATATTTCCATTTTATTTTCGCTTATATCACATAATTGCATTGAAACAATTTAACTCGGTTTTTACCCGTAAAAGATGCAAGACAATATGTCATGAGTTTGAATTGGTAAAAATTGTTTGAACACTACAATGCATGGTGTAGCAATGAAAATAAACTCATAACATCACCTCTACGAAATTTTAATGTGTGGAGTTGAAAACAATTTGTGTTTTACTTGAAAGTATTGAATGCAGAGTTTGAGAAAATGAGTCACGTTTTGAGAAAACTGGGCATAATGCATGTGGGTAAAGTGTGGTCCCAGATTAGCCTGTGCAGTCCGCACAGGCTAATCAGGGATGACACTTTCCGCCTAAACTGGATTTTCACTAAGAAGAGACATCATTTAAACGAAAATTCCATAAAAGTGGAAATTGTTGTCCCTGATAAGCCTGTGCGGAGTGCCGGGCTAATCTGGGATGACAATTTACGCACAAGCATTATGCCCAGTTTTCTCAGAACGCAACTCAAATTACCTTGATGCAATATTCATATAGCAGCCAATCTTGCATGACTTTTAGGTGAGAATTTTAACTCTAATTGGTGATTATCATGGAAACCGATATGGCATCCCTAACTTGGTTTGGTAGCCCCGAGTTACTGGTACCTGTCCAAACCTATACCTCAAACCCTTTTAACTTTTCAGTAAATAGGTTCTTGGCAAAAAATACAAGTGAACCCTCCAGCAGTTGAATTATAACAAATGTTATAGTAATTTATAGTCCCCTTGGTGTGTATAACGCAGAGGGCTATTTAGGTTTGCCTTCCTTCTGTCCGTCTGTCTGCGAATTTTAGCACATATGAATCCTGAGAAAAACTCTGGAAGAACTAAGATATTCTATGAAACATAGTATACATATTTACGCCTATGTGAAGATAATGCTCAATCTGTCATTTTTTACTAGATTTCAAAAGTCAGGTATTTAAATGGAACAAAACTATATATTGGACTACCCCTAAAAAGAACATAAAACATGAAACTTGGTATACACATTGTGGTTAGATTATCCCGTCGTCTTTCTGCCTCTGTCGGTTCATCTGCATAGTAGGAAATACTAAAAAAAGGTCCCAAGATACGCCATCATCATGAAACTATGTAACACATTAGGAGTAATGACATGAACATGCATGACCTTCAATTGAGCCGCGTTCTGGGAAAACTGGGCTTAATGTATGTGCGTAAAGTGTCGTCCCAGATTAACCTGTGCAGTCAGCTCAGCTAATCAGGGAGGATACTTTCTGCTTTTATGGTATTTTTCGTTTTAAAGAAGCCTTTTCTTAGCAAAAATCTAGTTGAGGCAGAAAGTGTTGTCCCTGATAAGCCTGTGCGGACTGCACAGGCTAATCTGGGATGACACTTAACCCTTTGAGCGCTGGAACCGGATTTTGAAGGCCTTTGCAAACAGTTTGGATCCAGATGAGACGCCACAGAACGTGGCGTCTCATCAGGATCCAAACTGTTTGCTATTCTGATAGTATTCTTTGAAAAAAATCGAAGAAAATGCTAATTTTAGAAATTTAGCAGACAACATTTTAGCAAACGACAAATTTCCCAGCATGCAAAGGGTTAATGCACAGGCATTTAGCCCAGTTTTCTCAGAGCGAGGCTCCTTTGTTCATTATGCCAACCTAGTTAGATATTGGTGGATTAATTGTCTACCCTGGACAAATGGCTTTCCTAAACCCTTTCCCGCTTAGAAGCAAAGAAAAAATGGCTATTTGCAACCAGCATAAAACCAGAACAGCCTGCAAGTAACTCGTAGGTTATTAGGGTTTTATGCTGTTAACATCAGTATCCTCGGCTTGGAAATGAAGGCTTTAAAACTTGAATCAAGTATAAAGGTCTTAAATTTTATTAGATTTTCTAAGGGACTACAAACGTGTAAAAGTGGGTATCTGAGTGGTAAAGGGTTAAGTGTCCCTTCAAAAGTATGAGATTATGTACACTTGATTGAAGTATTCTTTTTCTAAATAAATTATCATTTGCATAAACTGTATAAGCATCCTTTTAAACGGTGTAAAGGTGCTTAACTATAATCTATTAATCTAAAACCTTACAAACAAATTAAAATATTTTCCAATGAGAATGTTTTTTACAACAAACTTTAAATTTCTATTGGTAAAATAAGTAAGTTTAATTCTACATAAGGGGCTTAGTAATCATCTCCGAGAGCTATTTTTCTAAAACTTGTAAGACAGTTTAACATTTGTCAAATAAGAATTTTGTTTTAAACCGATTTTAAATTTCTTTTGGTAAAATTTATAAGTTTAATTCTATAACTGGGGCAAGAAAATGTTCCCCTAAGAATGGTACCAAAAAGCCTGGTTTGCCACTATTAGCACTGTCATTGGTTGATATTGACTTTGATGTAATGTCAATGTGTATTTGACAGCCAAGAGTCTGAGTGTCTAGTGATGGTATTTAACCCCTTTTCCCCATGGTTATGTTACACATTTTGATGGTTACGTTTCAGGCTTTTTCCCTGCGTATCTACGAAACCAAAACGAAATTGTAAAATCCCAATTTGATTAAAAAGAAGTGTCTTATGATTATTATATCTCAATTTTATTTCAATAACATCTTACAAAGTATATATCTATCATTTATAAGATTTTGTTCTTTTAATTTGAATTATTATAAAGAGTTATATTAAATTAGTTTTTCCATGATCAGTGGACTTTTCGCGTGAAAAAATTCCCAATCCCAAAATAGCATTTTTTCCCAAAATGGCCAGGAAAACC
Organism: Dreissena rostriformis; assembly: GCA_007657795.1. Taxonomy (NCBI): domain Eukaryota; kingdom Metazoa; phylum Mollusca; class Bivalvia; order Myida; family Dreissenidae; genus Dreissena; species Dreissena rostriformis. The sequence continues at coordinate 7,997 of VMBQ01009975.1, read as the reverse complement.
TGTGTTTAATCATTTATTGTGTATCATTTAGTTCTGTTCAGAATGGTTTTTATGTCAATAAAATGGTCATTATTTCTGTCCTACTTTCTGCTTTCATGTAAATATGGAATGAGGATTTCAACTACATTATAGAAATTCATACAAACTTTTCTCAGCCATTATTTAAAGGAAAATCAAATTTTGTGAAAACTAAAATAAATAGTATGATAATATATTTTACTTGTTTTTCAGATCAACAAAATAACCAAGGCGGTTATCAAGGGAATCAACAAAATAATTGGAGTAAGTACATGTANTTATCCTCCTTTGGTCTTATATTGTGACTCATGTACTACTGTAGTTGTCCCTCTTGGTCTTATATTGTGACCCATGTACTACTGTAGTTATCCCCCTTGGTCTTATATTTTGACCCATGTACTACTGTCGTTATCCTCCTTTGGTCTTATATTGTGACTCGTGTACTTCTGTAGTTGTCCCCCTTGGTCTCATATTGTGACTTGTGTACTACTGTAGTTATCCCCCTTGGTCTTATATTGTGACTCATGTACTACTAGAGTACAAGATCCAAACTGTTTGCAAAGGCCTTCAAAATCCGGTTCCAGCGCTCAAAGGGTTAAAATCTGTAAACTTATATCAGACATTAATATCCATGAATTGATGATTAAACCAAAGTGCTAGTTGTTTTAAATCCACAAAATTTCATGTCAATAAAAATAAATGAATCTACAGTATTTTTGTTTTGGGTCCAGACTACAACAAATAATAAAAATCATTAAGATCCAGAAACATTTATGATCATAAATATTCATCTGGTAAAAATGGTGAAAATTAGCACCATCTCGAAAGCCTCGACTGGAAAATTCTTTGTAATTTGCGTGCTCAGATTTTTGCAGGAAGGCTTTTGTCATATTTTATTCCACTGTGTTTCCAAGCAGTAATTGAAAAATTTGGCCTTACTTATTCAAACTGCTAATTTTTACAACTTGATACATATTGAAAAGTGTTGATGTATATCGTTTTTGAATCTGTTATCAAACACGAAAGTCTACTGGACATTTTGTTCCAGAACATAATGTTCAGGTGCAAAAGTGCTCAAGACTCTACTCTTTCATGTAAACAATAGAATATGAAGTCAATGACCTATTTCTTTATATCTCTTGAAACAAAGTCCTCTAAAAACCGGTTATCAAATTGCATTTTTAGATTTTATTTGGTTTTTATCTGCAATATAATATTAATTTTTGAATAATTACCCAGCTTTTTTTACGTTTAAAGTTGTTTTGTCAATTTAGCAAGATTGTGACAGCATGCAGGCACATATTTTTCTAATTTCCATGACAGTCATGTGATAAGTAATGTCAATTTGTTGACATTAGTTGTCCATTAAAAGGTTATGTTTTTACTGGCAGCCATGTTGATTTGTCTGCTGGTGTTGACAATTATTGGTATTATCATATAAACTGACGGTGTTTGATAACTGGTTCTTGCACCATAAACATTGTATGAGTCTCTAGGTTTGTCCAGTTACGCATCAAAACTGTTGATTATTTATGATTGTTTGTACTATTACCACTTCTTCAGTAGCTGTTATAAATTATATATAAACTTTGATCAATGGTCTTGTATATTACATTTATCTGCTCTTTAAGAAACACATTTTAAAAGCACACAAAAAAGTATAAAATAACTTAACTGCTTGATTTTCAAGAATCTCGTGATGGCAATTTCCAGTACAGTTGGAGTACGTTGTATATTGTGACTTGTGTACTACTGTAGTTGTCCCCCTTGGTCTCATTTTGTGACTCGTGTACTACTGTAGTTATCCCCCTTGGTCTTATATTGTGACTCGTGTACTACTGTAGTTATCCCCCTTGGTCTTATATTGTGACCCATGTACTACTGTCGTTATCCTCCTTTGGTCTTATATTGTGACTCATGTACTACTGTAGTTGTCCCTCTTGGTCTTATATTGTGACCCATGTTCTACTGTAGTTGTCCCCCTTGGTCTTATATTGTGACCCATGTACTACTGTCGTTATCCTCCTTTGGTCTTATATTGTGACTCATGTACTACTGTAGTTGTCCCTCTTGGTCTTATATTGTGACCCATGTACTACTGTAGTTATCCCCCTTGGTCTTATATTTTGACCCATGTACTACTGTCGTTATCCTCCTTTGGTCTTATATTGTGACTCATGTACTTCTGTAGTTGTCCCCCTTGGTCTTATATTGTGACTATTGTACTCCTGTAGTTGTCCCCCTTGGTCTTATATTGTGACTCTTGTACTACTGTAGTTATCCCCCTTGGTCTTATATTGTGACTTGTGTACTACTGTGGTTATCCTCCTTTGGTCTTATATTGTGACTCGTGTACTACTGTAGTTGTCCCCCTTGGTCTTATATTGTGACTCTTGTACTCCTGTAGTTGTCCCCCTTGGTCTTATATTGTGACTCGTGTACTACTGTAGTTATCCCCCTTGGTCTTATATTGTGACTCGTGAACTACTGTGGTTATCCCCCTTGGTCTTATATTGTGACTCTTGTACTCCTGTAGTTATCCTCCTTGGTCTTATATTCTGACTGGTGTACTACTGTAGTTATCCCCCTTGGTCTTATATTGTGACTCGTGTACTACTGTGGTTATCCTCCTTTNTGACAAGACTGCGCTAATGAGTCTAAAGCTACGCTGGCACCCTATGGCCTAATACCCATTTTTCCCATGACACGGGTCATGCAGTCTTTTAAGTTTTTTTATAAGTCTTAATTGTTGAATTAATTGAAGTGATGAACATAATCATAAAAAGTCTCTATATAACCTTAAAGGTATGTAAGATTATAGCACTCAGTCCTCAATTTTGTGGTTTTTTCAGGTAATGTTATTGTTGGTTTTACATGCTGTTTTTTTTCTAAATTTCGTTCATCAAACTTGTATATATTGCATCATAGAGAAGTCAGATGATTTAACATGATTTTTTTTTTATTTATTTATATTTCATTTAAATTATACTTGAAGTAGAGTTTGAAGCATGGTAAGAAGTTTTATTGATGCAATTGGTCCTAGACCACACTCTGTTAAATTCAGTCATATTGGGATCCCTACAAAGTCTTACAGACTGCAAAGCAATCAGTAAGGTGCATGATGTATCCATTTAAGTGCTGCAAATCTTCTGTGCAGCAGTGTAATATTGTAAGGCACTCAATAAAAAATAATGTCTCTAAACTATTCAATCGAATTACTTTAAAATCACAACTCTTGAAATAAGAACTTAATGGTCTGAAAACTCTGAATATGCATACAATAACAAAGGAGAAATCCCAAATCCTAGCTCCTTCGTATATAGGTTGCACCCTGTAACAATTCTAAAATTAAAGATATTTTGGTACAACTCAAAACATTGAGATTTCAGTAGAGATGTAAATACGTTTTTTATCACAAGATTTGAAGGATTGTCTTGTCAATGCATCTTTCAAATCAAGTCATAACGTTCTATGCACATAAAAGATGATATGCTTACATTGTGATATAGTTAACAAGTAATATTTTAAAAAGTTGTCGATTTACATTATGACCAGATTTGAATGACAAAGTAATAAGTTATACAGTAAGATAAAACTCATTTGATAAGAAGAACCTGTCATACAAATGCACACAATACATGGTTGATGTAAGAATAAATCATAAGCAGAACCGTAAAAATCCTATTGCATATTGCCAATTACCTGAAACTAAAAATAATGTTTATTATGATAGCAGACAAACTAGGCTTTCAATTCAAAATGTGATTGTGAATAAGTACTGTTTGTTTCTTTTCAAAGCATAGCACACTTGTCTCTCTGCAAAGATGAACAAGAGGTTTGTAAAACATGTATGTCACTTTAGATCTCTATGTAAAAGCATTAGGGGCCATCCTTTATCAAAACTAACAGTATACAAATATAAATGATCACAAGAATTATATATATATTGTGCAGAAACCTATTTCAGGATGAAAACCACTGTGACCTTGACCTTTGACCTGATGACCTGAATTTTAATAGGTGTCTTATTTTCCACCCAAGAAATCCGTACACCAATTTAAATGATCGTAGGTGAAAGCTTTAGAGTTAGAGTAGGGAAACAAATGTCCTGTTACAATATCTTGTGACCTTGATATTTGACCTGTTTACCTCAAAATTAATATGCTTAATTATTTACTCCCATACTACCAGCATACCAATTAACATGATTGGAGGTAAATTCTTTCTCTAGAAACCAATTTCCTGACAAAAGCGGATGTGACCTTGACCTTTGATTTGCAGGTGACCTCAAAATCAATAGGCATCTTCCGTTTCTCAGTAGCCACTATACGAATTTTCATGATCTTAGGCCAAATCATTTTCAAGATATCTTCCAGAAACAAATTTACTGTGACAAGCCCCTGTGACATTGACCTTGGACTTATTCCCCACAAAATCAATAAAGTCTTCCTTTCTTCCCCAGTAACCATCAAACTAATTTGCACAGTTGTAGGTCAAAGCGTTCTCTACAAATCATGTGGAAACAAAGGTCTATGGACCAACAAACGACAGAAAACTGAAAAGGCATATTGCCCCATTTCTTAGAAGGGGGCATAATAATTGAACATTAAACGGGCAATTTAACTGCTAATTGGGTATACAAACTTAGAGTTTTTATGGCAACATATTGACACATGAACTCAGTGTTCACGGGTACAATGCCCTGCTCAATCCTATCCTTCTAACTTCCCCTATTGTCAAACAAGGAGTCACACAACTATTGTAGTAGGCAAGAAACACAATTATAAGTACACACAACCCCAGAAAATTCCAGCGCACTTAATAACAAGGCTTGTCACCAAAGGATGACATATGCCTCCTTTTTCCACATTTTTTGAAACCTAAACGCAAACTTTAAACTTTAAGTGTGACGGAATTTCAGACGGACAGACGGACGGACGTACAGACGGACAGTGCGATCACTATATGCCCACCTTCGGGGGCATACAAATTTACTACACTCAATCTCATTAACAGTTGCAGAACAAAATAAGGTAATATAGCGGCAAGATTTATATATTGATGATAAAATAGAACACTAGTGGTAGTCAACTTTTGTTAACTGTAGCAAATCTATCATCAATGTCAGTGGAATAAAAATCTATACATAGGAATTAGCTATATTCCATAATAAATGCAGTCTAAAATCTATGTATAACTTGTTTTTGGCCCGGCATGGCCCATGCTCGAACTTGGCCTAGAGATCATCTAGATAAAACTTCTGATTAAGTTTGGTGAAGATCGGAAGTAAACTTCTTCAATTAGAGAGCAGAGACCATTCTTTATTTTAATCAATTATAGTTGCATATTTGATAAAATGTCTTATAAAACAACAGTATACCAATACAGAATAACTATATTCCATAAATGCAGTGTAAAACCTTTTTTCATTGCAAGCATACTGTTCGCAATTTTCAAAATAAATATTTTTATAACATTCTTTTGTAAAATCTAATGTATGAAATAAGACAAGGTTATATAAATGCAATATACATCTGTAAAAGTCCATATTAAATGCATCCAAAACATTAATTAAACCGAGTTAACCTACTTGGTATACCATCTTTAATAATTGGGTCATATCAACCTACTGCTATAGTTCATTACTTCCATAACTTATATTCTACAATTAAAATTAAAATTATATATTTTACAGTCTTATATTTATAAATCTATCATGAAATAGTGTTCTAATTGAGGTGATAAATATAGTAATTAGAATAAATTCTATTAAACATTTTGAAACATTTTTCCTTATTTTAAATATTTCTCGTAGATTATAGGATAACAAAAGTCAATGTCACATTTAATAAACTTTTATATAAAGATTTCCAAAATGGTTGGTGTTTTAAACACAATAGATGACATGCACACAAATATGTAAATAAACTGAGAAATAGAACATAAATAAAAAAGGTATGTGTTTGTGAAACACAATGCACAATGTGCCCTTTTAAGGGATTTTGACCCATATATTTGACCCTTGACTTTGAAGGATGACCTGGTGCAGTTTAAAAAAACATTAAAAAATGACCTTTGACCTTGAAGAATAACATTGACCTTGAAAGAACTTGACCTCGGGACATTGACATTAAAGTATTTGACCTTATANTCGTGTACTACTGTAGTTGTCCCCCTTGGTCTTATATTGTGACTCGTGTACTCCTGTAGTTGTCCCCCTTGGTCTTATATTGTGACTCGTGTACTACTGTAGTTATCCCCCTTGGTCTTATATTGTGACTCGTGAACTACTGTGGTTATCCCCCTTGGTCTTATATTGTGACTCTTGTACTCCTGTAGTTATCCTCCTTGGTCTTATATTCTGACTGGTGTACTACTGTAGTTATCCCCCTTGGTCTTATATTGTGACTCGTGTACTACTGTGGTTATCCTCCTTTGGTCTTATATTGTGACTCCTGTACTACTGTAGTTGTCCCCCTTGGTCTCATATTGTGACTTGTGTACTACTGTAGTTGTCCCCCTTGGTCTTATATTGTGACTTACTGTACATGTAGTTATCCCCTAAGAGGGCCTTCCAGCATTACAACTTTGGCGTTCTTTTAACAACATTTCTGAACAATCATCATTTCTGAAAAATCATTATTCCATTGTTACTTATTAGAGTGAATTTTTGTGATTTTTAGCGCGGCTGTTTTTGAAGAAGACCCAAGGTATTGTCATAGCCAGCTCATCCTTCTGCCGTCCGCGTCGTCCCAAAACTTAAACATTGGCCATAACTTTTGCAATATTGAACATAGCAACTTGATATTTGGCATGCATGTGTATCTCATGGGGCTGCACATTTTGAGTGGTGAAAGGTCAAGGTCATTCTTCAAGGTCAAAGGTCAAAAACACTTAGTTTTTTTTGGGTTTTCATGTGTATCTCATCGACCTGCACATTTTGAGTGGTCAAGGTCAATGACCTTCAAGGTCAAAGGTCAAAAAAACAAAATCCAAGCACCCACAGCCGAGCGTTTGCACCCGCTATGCGGTGCTCTTGTTAGTCATTTGTGTCCATTTTTATGTGAATTGTAAAAAATAATACCCTTGCTGATTCAGATTGTTCATAGGCTTCATTTTTAAAAAAATGATATTTTCTTGATATTTTTTTGTTATCTTAAAGGTTTCCTTTAAAAGGCTTTACTGTAGATGGACATAACTACAATGCAAACAAATGCATTGTGATAAATTTTAGTTTTTTTAGTATATTTTTATGAACATCAATATTGAATTTTGTTAGTTCTCTGCACTTAATTCTTTCTACTTTTTTAAACAAAATTGTCCTTTTTACACCTTTTGGAGAGAAATTATGCCAAATTTGTTCCCACTTTTGTTTGAAAAGTGCTAGAAGGCCGGCCCATGCTCTGTAGAGATTGGAGCACTCTGGTTGTTGTTGTTCATGTTGTCATGTTGCGCAATGAAATTCTTCTCATACAAAACTTTTAGAAAGTAGATTATGGCAACTTAGTATTGAACAAGCTGGAAATCTCGTATTAAATGGATTGTGTTTACAAACCACAGGAAGTGCTTTTACGTTCGGGCTACTTTCAATCTTTACAACATTTGACATAAGTATACATGAATATTAATTTCATTTCAAGACAGCATGGCAAGGATTTTAGCATTATGTATTCAAGAAACAAACAAAAACAGGACAATTTGGTTTAGTGGTTTCACGCACTGACTTAAAAAAATGATTTAAGACTGGAATAATGTTCTCATTTTGCATCATCTGTCGTACCCATGTTTCTCTCTCAGTGTTCCCCAATGTTATGCTTGTAAGTGTTGTAGATGTTTTAATGCCCCCACTTCAGTGCAGGTGACATAATCCCAGTTACACTGTTCGACCATCGGGCTCCAAAATGTGGAGACATCCCTATTGACACATGTCTTGTTATGCTAAATAGTAGAATAACAACATGAATTAGAATGGAACTAGT